>BRDA01004419.1:6713-34271 GCA_036984385.1 Crenuchus spilurus
TTTTTGGGATTTGTTGACACTGTGAAATTTTGAATCAACATATTTCTCCTTTAAAATGTTACATTTACTCAGATTAAACTTTTGATCCGTCATCGATGTTCTATTACAAATAAAATATTGACATTTGCCATCTCCACATCATTGCATTCAGTTTTTATTCACAATTTGTTTAGTGTCCAACTTTTTTGGAATCCAGTTTGTACATTCACAAAATGTGAAAATATATTTGAAAAACTAAAAAATTAAAATCTGTAGTACAACCTTGTGAATGTACATCACTGGAAATTTATTTGAGCTTTAAGGACTCAACATTTTACCTCTGAATAATTTCTAACTATTGTATTTGTCAAGAAGGTCTAATATGACATTTATGTGATTTCTGACCGAAATACTTTACCTGGATTTGCTAGACGGCTGCTGATTGGGCCTAATGCTTGGTAGGGGTCTGAAAACAAATGAGTAGTTGAAGTACAAGTTAGCTTTCTCACATAACTGATTGCACATTCATTTTATTTATAGCAGCAGTAAGATTTGTATGGTTTAAGTCTAGTCCTGGACTATGACTCTACATTGAAATGAAAAAAAAAAGATCAGGACTAGGTATATTTCCCAAGAAACAGTCCTTTGACAAGTAAGTCATGTTCACCTTGATTGGGTCTCGGTGGAGGTTCTGTAATTCTGTTGTTGTGCTGCTGTTCCACTGGAGAACCTGTTAGAACAGGACGAGGAAAGCACTACTTAGCTCTAAGTCAGTTTTTCCTGAGGTTGTTAGTACAGTATAATTCCAGGAAGTGGCTGCCCTTCAAGCCCTTTACATTCCCATCATTTATTTTAGTTTTCTTGTTGAAAAGTTATTTAAATATACCAAAACAACCATAATGATTTTATTCATGAATATTTTCTATAGAGATAATTCATAAGGATGAATTAGTGGAACTAATTTGCTGCAGGCTAAATGGGCAGGGCTGTACTACTGTAGGGTGAATGGGTGGGGTTAAACTTCTGTAGACTCAGTGTGCAGGGCTAAATGTATGGTGGCTGAATGGGAGGGACTATTCTGTTGTATGCTGAATGGGTGGGGCTATACGACTGTGAGGCTAAACTTATGATGGCTGAATGGGTGGGGCTAATCTGTTGTGTGCTGAGTGGGCGGGGCTAAACTGCTCTAGATTGAAAATATCAATGTCAAACTTATTTAATTGGAAAAGGCAAAGAATGCTTGTTTTTAATTGCAAACAGAGATGACCACGGTAAACTCGGTGACCTCTGAGAGTAGCCGTACCTTTTGGAACTGCAGCTATGGGCCCTGAAGACCAACTGTTTCTTCTGCTGATCTCCTCGTAACTATTTTCTGCGCCAAGACAAAGTGAGACAAGAGGAGTTAACGAAGGGAGATTCTGCAGGAAAAGGGGTCTTTGAAGAGGAGGAGGAGGAGGAGGTCAGTCGTGAGAGGAAGGAAACGCTACATTAAAGACCCTTGAGAAAGAACTCTGGCCAGAACAAAGCCAAAAGCCAAAACAAGCCCAAGTAGGTCTGAAGATGACCCACAGTCCCCTTGGGGGGAGTTTCTTTTTGTTGTAGCCAAACATATTCACCATAGAATAGTCAATTGTGTCCTAACTGGGTACCTATACCCTACTTCCTGTCCCTGTGCAGCTGTTTCCTGTCTGAAACTGTAAAAAACGTAGAAGGTCATTTTGGTTAACGCTGATCATCAAACTCAACTCAGTGCAAAACAATGACGCTCTGACAAATGTAGGCAATATGGATCTGTCTAATATTTCTTATATTGAGATTCTTATGAGAATATTACAAGTTTTTACTTAAATTTTTAAGTTGTTTTAAATCATTTTATTTGCTAATATAGTCAACTGTCTGATCATTGTTGTTTTTAAGCATTTCAAGAAGCAACCATCTGCCAAAATTAGCAGAATTCTCAATATATTAGCATGATGATACTTTGTGGGTTATAAGCATCTATTACTAGAAGCTACATTGCCCTGTAGCATCAGTGTTAAACTAAAGAAGTAGCACTAGAGGGCTTTGACTGACATTTAGAATAAAGGTAAATTAGATTTTTCCCAAAGTGGCTCTTTAAATTGTGTATATTAATTTTTTTTCCTAAATGTGTTTCACAGTCACAATTCATGACCATTCTTTATATATTTTTTTTTATCCAATCCCCCCCTGCAAGTGTAGTGTTAGCTAATCCACCTACTCATCCACTAGGACTCTCCCAATCACTTGTAATGTCTCTGACTCTATGAGGGTGAAGACTAGCACATGCCTCCTCTGATTCATGTGAAGTCAGCCACTGCCACTTTTTCGCAGGATTCCCAGCTCTGATTGGCTCGTAGACACCTGTGCCAACAGACATTGCATGGTAGTAGTGATGGTGAGAGAGCTCCATCTACCCACCCAGAGAGGGCACGACCAATTTTGCTCGATGGCAAGCAATGTGACCAGGATTCGAAATCACGATCTTCTGATCATAGTGTCAGCACCTTAGTCCACTGCAAAACCATTCTCTAACCTCTATATGTCTTTGGCTGTTTGTTACTATACCTTTAAAAGACTGATACATGCAAATAAGCACTCTGATTGGCTCTGTCTCATTCAAAAAAGCAGTCCAGGCTGAAACACTTCAGCACAAACAAGCGGAACTAAACTGATATAGGATGACAGGAATATGTAAAAGTGTTCACTTTTAGTGGCATCACAAAAAACATTGAATTCTGAACAGGTCGTTTTTATGGTTTTGTTTACATACATGGATTAGGATTTGAGTTAAATGTTTTGAAAATGTTTACATACAACCCCAAACGTGTTCATTTGAACACCAGTTGGTTTACGTGTTATAGTTCCTTTAAATTCTTCAAAATGCTTTAGTAAATCAGATGGAGAGATATATGAAGAACATGTTTGACTTACCAGCTTTGACCTGTAGTCTGGGCTGTGACTGTGTGTTGGTGGGGGTGGTGGGGTAGGAGAAGGTGGGGCTACCTGTAGGTAAGACAGCATTACTATTAATACGAACACACTCCGCTGTGGCTTTCTAACAGCAGGGTCAGTGTGTGGACTTTAGATGATATCTAGGCAAGTGAAACCATCTTTAATCTAGTTTAAATTTCTGATTTTTAGAATGTTGTAAACTTGTTATAACAGATACTTGTTTTAAGTCAATCTACAATAAAAAAATTAATGAAATGTTATTGGATGCTGCTCATGTGGACAGTTCACTGATTATTAACCTCTTAAATAACTTGAATACACTAGTGGCTCTAACATCTATTCCTTTCATCTCAAGGCTTCATATTTTATTTCCTAAGATACAAACAGAAGGGCGGAGTCATATGACAGGTGAAACCCTCTTCTTTCTACTCAAGTTGTTTATTTCTGGCTATTTTGGGGTGGCATTGTGGCTTAATGCTTGGCATATTTGCCTCTTAGTGCTAAGGTCTTGGGTTCAAGTCCCCATCTGGGTGGAGCTTCCATGTTCTCCTTGTGTCTGCGTGGGTTTCCTCTCACAGTCCGAAAACATGGAGGACAGGTGAAGTGGCTACTCTAAATAAATTTGTATATATATATATATATATATATATATATATATATATATATATATATATATACAGGGGTGCACATAATTTTTTTGGTCTAGTTCTCAAAGGAGCACCTACAGATGTTGCTTGGTGTTCACCTTTTACAGTGCTGGAAAATACTACAAGCATTGATCATCACTACCCTCCTGACATCCACTGTTTGGAGCAATGATATCTCCTGCAGCCATTTTTAAGTAACAATGTTAGTTCAATAGTTCTTAAAGGGGAAGTACAGCTTAATTCACACTTGAGCACAATTTACTCATATATGTAATTTAATAGATAACACCAAACAGTAAATAACCAAATAGCATTTTTTTGTTGTTGTCACTATAGGTAAATTGTGCTTAGTTGAACTTAAAACCTACCTGTGTACCTTTAAATCAGGTTAGAGTTATAGGAAAACATACCCCTGATGGTACTATAACAGTGACCCCAAAACGTATGGTTTAGTACCTGATGTAACATGCCAAATTCAGGCAAAAATAAAAGTGTCACTTTAAATGAACCATATCACCCATATGTCCTTATTTAACTCTTTAGATAACATTTAACTGTAAGCTGTGACTCACTCTGGCGGAGGTAGTTGAGGTGTGAGAGGAGGATGTCTGTGTTGTAAGCAGACGTTAGCCTCATCATGTCTTCTTTGGTCATCTTGCAGAGAGCTTTTCCATCTAGCTGGAGGAAAAGGGCAACATCCACCTCGATCAGGCTGTACTCCTTTATCGCCCACTCCACCCACTGTCGCACATGGTCCTGCGTCCACACCTCTGGATCTGAGATGGAGAGAGTGAAGAAAGGATGAAGACAAGCATAACATGACCCATAAGGATGAGATTAATGTCCTGAAATCCATTAAAAACTGTTTCTTTTGTGGAATAATGATTGCCGACAAAGTAACAGGTTGAGTAACAGCAGAGGTGGGCAAAATCACAATATTTGATCAATATTGTGATAAATTACCACACAATATCCTATTCTGAGTACATTATGAATATGATCAGCGCTTAAAGAACACTAGAAGTAAAAAAGCAGCAGCAACTTTTAGAACTGCAGATGAAATTAGAACATCAATCATATATCAGCATAGAAAGTTTGTACACATTTTTGGATATTTTTGGGCTTAAATAGAATGCTGAATCTCTAAAGTGAGAGGTGTAATTAACAGGAAGTTCAGGAGAAGAACTGAATCAAACTAAACAGAAAATTTAATTAAAAATTTACATCATGGTAAAAGTGGAATCTAAAATAGAAGATAGTTTAATGATTTTCCAGGTGTAATTAACACCTAATATCTGATGTCTCTTCTTCTTTGACATAGAGTTACCTAGCAACACTCTCGTAACCACCAGCTAGACAATAACAACCAACAGGTGGGACGATAGCAACAGTAGATACACCTTAACGATCACTGGCAACACATATGTAATCACCAGGGAAATTGTGGCAACTTTCTAGCACTGCCCTAGAAACCACACAAGTGTTACAAATACACTTTAGTCTTGTAGTTTTGATGTCTTCACTGTTGCTCTTAAATGTGGAAAACTGTAAATTACAACAAACTTTTAAGTAAGTGAGCTGTTGAGTGAAATTGAAATAGTTCCTTCAAAAGAATGGCCGAAATCAAATGGATCCTTTTCTCATTAGTAATCTCTGCTTAGTGTTAATGTAATTCTACTTCTAGAAGTGTTCAGAATGAGTCATTTAAATAATGCTCGACATGCCACACGCAATGGCCTCATTTTTCTGTCCCCTTAAAATGTCGTCACCGCAACCTTCAGCGCTGTCCCTGAAAGACGGTTCAGCATCCGGTCGAGCATCTGAGTCAGAACAAAATGCCTCAGCCTTCTACTACACATCACGTTCAGCTCTAATGAGTCAGTCGTACCTGGAACAAAAGTCATCAAACAAATCTTTACCAGCATCAAATGACCCCTCTGCTTCAGAGACTTCCCACAACAGGCAGTTTGGGAAAGCATATGTGGAAGAGGAAGCTGGTCAGTGGATTTGGTCACAGCTTTCCTTTGTGTGTGAATTATACTCTCACAAATAAAGGATATTCATGGTTATTGGAATGAACATTTAGTTTTAGGAGAAATCTTTAACTGGAAAAGAAAATTTACAGTATGTCGTGATTGCTCATTAAATATACTTCTGCATCTCTAAAAATTAGATTATCAGTAGCGATTAAAAAATTACACTGTTGTAAAAGTTTATTTGTTCAAATTTGGCTTTATGTTATATATTCATTACGCGTAAACTGACATTTCAAGACTTTTTTGTTTTAATGTTGATACTGTTTATATTATATAAACTATATATAAAATAGTAATTTAGATAAATGTAAATATTCTAATAATTGGAGATTTTTATGAGCTATAAGTAATTGTGATCAACATAAAACCAAAAAGCTTGAATTATGTCCCTTAATTAAAATATATTTCAGAATATTCATTTATTTGGACATGCACAGTATATAATACTTCAGTAGAAGTTAAAGTACATTATTCACTAATATACTTTAGTGAACGTATTAGCATTAGGTTACATAGATTCATAATGACTCATCACATTATACAGTATTTTAGTCTGATTACTGTCATTTTAAAATAGGCATTTTTTTCAACCAAATCAATGAATGATTAAAGCCTTTAATAAAGCTGGTGCTGAACTCGGAGACAGGAAGGAAGTGGACGTGTAAAAAAAAAAAGTGCGCCCCTCCCATTTACAGCTAACTCTATGCCACTGACCTGGCATTCTCTCCACACTCAGATCTACTTCCTCTGTGATGCAAGAGTCTGTGGTTAAACACGCTTACAAAATATCAGCTCTTGTACTGCAACCTCGTTTTCTGCTTAATTATTACTTTTAAACATTTTCGGTTCAATCCCATTAACTCTGAAATATGCACCACAGCTAACGACTCTTCATCTTTCATTAAAATCAGTTTAACAAATTTGTGAATGTAGAGTATGAGAGATATATTTATAGGAGAAGAAACTTGACCAGCAATAGAAGCTCTTTCTCTTTCCCTGCACCATAGTTCCCAGAGGTGTCAAGTAATGAAGTACAAATACTTTGTTACTATACTTAAGTAGAAATTTTGGTTATCTATACTTTACTGGAGTAATTATATTTGGACGACTTTTTACTTCTACTTACTTACATTTTCATGCAATTATTCTACTCCTTACATTTTAAAAACAGCCTCGTTATTTGTACGTATTTCATTTGGGTTTGTCATCATTCAAAAAACATCCTATCTAGATAAACTGGCCATCCAGGAAGAGTGAATTTGATTGTGGTTGGATGATGAGTATAAACATATACATTCTGATACCCTATTGGTAAGATCCATCACACCTGAACGTCACGTGTCTCGTCACTCTCCAGTAAGCTCAGTATTACACATATATGGTCTGTTAATAAATTTGAAATGACTCAAATGTTTTCATTTTTTAAGAGGCATATATGCAGCTGAGACAGGAAGCCAGTACATCCCAAAAAAATTCAACATTGCCATTTTAATATAACATTACAGTCATTATGGCTTTTAGAAAAAATGTGTTTTGTGGGTGGGGGGTGGGGTAGTGCACTATACGCCCCTATGGCACAGCCTAAGTTTTAGCATTTGTCTTCCTTACATGACTTTTATACTTTAAGTAGTTTTGAAACCAGAACTTTTGTACTTTTACTTGAGTAAAAAGCTTAAGTTGATACTTAAACTTCTATAAAAGTCTTTTTAAACCCTAGTATCTATACTTCTACCTGTGTAATGAATGTGAACACTTTTTACACCTTTGATAGTTTCTGAGTTTGTTGACGTTGAGTTCCATTCAAAGTCTTACTGAAAGCTTGAGTCTGGTAATTGTATTTAACCTCATCACTCTGGCTGACTTTATTAACTGGAATTTTAAAGCCCTGCACACAAATGTGTTCTTGCAATATCTCCACCCATATATATGTTTTTGATTTCTGTAAAGCTGGTACAGCCTCAAATGTTGCTACAAAGGAACAGTTTAGCAGGTACAAAAGAGTACATTTATGAGCAGAGCTTAGTGGACAGTTCTCTCACCGGCTGGGACGATGACTCTCTTCTCCTCCGTGGTGCTGCTGGGGGGCGTGGGAGCCTGCGGGCTGGTCCGGGCCTCTGGGTATGAAGCCTGATACCCAAGCTGACTTCCATCACTGTTGCTGATATGTCGGCTTCGTTTAGCCCCACTACACTCCACCGGAGACTCCCGACTGATGCAGAGAGATAAGAGAAGAGAAACAAATTTGACACATTTGAAACCATAACGTTCCCGAACTCCCACCATCATAGTGATGCACCAATCTGATGGTACTACTCCAACTTTTGGAATCTTTTTTAGCATTTATGTGTCACTGTTGACTAACCATTGTAGCCCTAATGCATGATACTGACTAGACACCAATGTATGAATTACATAAAACAAAATTACTCTAGAACTCTGTTCTAGAGAGTTTGCAATGAGCCAAACATTCTCTAGGATCTAATATCCTTAAACTGATGTTGGTCCTCCTTGTCAACACAAGCTCTGACCCATCATGTCATGGACTCTACAGGACCTCTGAATGTGTCCTGGCATTAACAGTTGGCACCAAGACATTAACAGCTGTCCTGTAAGTTGGGAGGTAGAGCCAGTGCAGATTGGACTTGTTAGCACATCCCACAGATGATCAGATTGAGATTTGAAGGCCATTGTTGTTAGGTATTGAGCCATTTGACCATAACAATTTGGTTCTTGTCAGAGTCTCAAGTCTTCCTCTCTGTTCATTTCGCCACATCCAACACATCCACTATGAGAAACTGTTTATTTTATTTATAGCTGGTTCATTTTGAGATAATCAACGTTGTTCACTTCATCAGATGTAATGTTTTGGATCATTGTACATGAGGAATGTTCCCTCACCTGGCTCCATTGATGTGTTCGGCTCTTTTGGCTGGGTTTGGTGCTGTTGTTGCTGTCCAGTCAGGCTCAGTGGACTCAGTACTCTCCTCTGAGCCCTGCCTGAAAACAGTCTGTGGCGGGGATGTGATCTCGCCCTTCATGTGCACGGCCTGGGCGCTGCCGAATGCTGGTTCAAATATGGACTGATCCTCACTCACCACCGACAGAGCTTCCTGACACACACAGACACAAACATTATGAAGCTTTGGTACAGCTCACAGTGCTGGTCAACAGCCTGGTTGTGGTTTGTAGATATAGTCAGTATGTTTTCAGACAAGATAGTGCAAAGGAGTTTATTGTTGACACTGTTGGTTGCTTTCCTTATTTAGAATGGCCAGTATTCAACAGGTCTTATATATTAACTGGGCAGGGTCTGCTTCGTAGCTTAAAATAACTCAACACCACAGTCAGGAAATGCAGAAATGGCGCCATAGTTGTCCCAAGAATAGCTCTGTGCTAATCAAGAGTATGGTAAACCTGCATGCTTTTATGAACCTCTCTTATTACTGGTCTCAAAACTTGCTTCCCACTGAAAATCTCAGAGCAATATTCTCCAACACCAATACACCCAATTTATCTTGAATGTTTTCCCTCGTTCGCATCGATATTCATACAACTTCACTTTGGCTTGTAAGTTTTCATTCTTCAACAAAATAATAGACAATGCCAACATGACCACATTGATGTTTGTTGTAGAACATTGGGTCAATGGGCTTTGGACTGAATTCAGAGCATGTTCTGGAGACTATAGAGGGTCTATGATTCATGGAATACACCTTCATATTCTTGGGAGAATACAGCTCTGAGTCAGGCTTTAGAGAAAGATCTCGTAGCTTGACAAGGAACAATGCAGGGAGTAGGCTCAAGTTTCCAGATGAATCCGGAATTTGTCGTCTGTTGAGTTGAGCACTTTTAGCTGTACAAAAATGTTGAAGTATCTTTCTGATGGGCAGCTAAACAAACATTTTGGATGTGTAATTGGTCTGTTTATTGTAAATAGGCCTGATTTAAGTCTTTAATTGCCATGTTAGATGAAAGTCATCATTTCAGAGATACAGAAAGATATCTAAGTTAACTGGATTATTTAAACTCATACTGTCCAATAGGAGTGTGCCACAATTTTTCTGCCATTGGACAGACTTTGCTTAAGCTTAAGGTTCTGTTTTGAAATAGCCTCGAGGCATCTTAACGTTTTTGATTGCAACAATGAAGAACTCGTTGAATGACAGAAGACAATCTGAATAGTTACTTGTCACAAAAGAACCACATCGACAAGATGTCATTTGGTCTAGTGGACTTTGTGGCTACACCTTTTGATATGTGATGATAAACTCTTTGGGTGGTTGTAGTAGCCTCTTGTTAGCAGTGTACAATCTCAGAAAAAAAAGTAGTGATTGATCACTGGGTCAGCCCTTCCTGTCACTGGGGTGGTGTCCCTCAAGGTTATGTTTTTGGTCCATTAAAGTTTGTGAACATCCACTTTATTGTTTAGGATTCTCCGCATGCCCAAATCTTCGTATTTTTATACAGAAACTACATTACGAAATACAAAATATTGATGTTTTTTGTAAAAGAACCATTCATATGTTCAGAAAATATTTGTAATGATTTGTAATCCTGCCCTTCAGCAGGAGAGCTCAGTTCTATTTGTTTGGGACTCAAACATCAGCAAAGGACTGAAACAAAAAATCCAACCTTATTTTAACTGAAAATATGACACATTGTTTATTTCGCAGCTCAAAATGAACAACTTGGGTAGAAAAAGATTGTTTTAGCTTTCATATGACTCCTCCCTGTTATGTGTATCTTAGAAAAGAAGAAAGTAATTAAGCTCTGAATGGAATGAGCAGATGGTGGACCCACATGTGACTCTAGACAGTTTAAGAGATTTTATCTACTTAATTAAAGTTTAGTTTAATAAAAATCTGCTCCTTTCTTTTGGAGAATGAAGGTAGGGAACCTTTAAGATACACTATTGGACCTTAATGACAAAAAGGTACTGTACCAATTATTCTGTCAATGTATTTGATTAAGTAATAATCTTATTGTCTTTTGTTCAGTTATGTAAATAGTGAAACGTCTTATCTAATGGAGGCTGGGTAGGTAAAGGTTAAAGGTGTTCATATTGTTGCTTCCTCTTTGAAAACGATGTTTATACGTCGACATGAACATTCAGGTTTGCTTTATATATTCAAATGTATGTAAGTGTTTGTGTGCGAGTGTTTGTGTTAATGCACTTTGTATGTGTCTGTTTGGGGGGGGCTGAGTATTGTCTTTCGAGCTCATATGCGTCACAGCTCAGCTTTTTCGGTGGCCCACAGGAAATCGATCCCCCATGTGCAGCGAAACCTTTTGGCTCAGGCCAGGGGAGAGGAAACAGAGAAGGGGGAGAGATGTGGGTCATTCTGAACTGAAAAACAAATTTGTACCAAGCTTTGGGGGGTCTGGGGTCAGCAGCCAGGGAGGAGACAACCTTGATGAACGACTAAACAGCATTGTGCTCTACCTTCCACCAATTAGTGCCATTTTACACACGACTGAGGCAGATGATGTGTGTAATGTGCTGTATGAGAGTTCTGAATTTTCATTAAAAGTGTCCATCATTACTGGAAATATACATTCTGTCTGTCTGTTTATCCATCTATCCATCACCTATCTGTCTGTGTGTCTATCTATCTTGTCTGGCTGTCCGTCTATCCATCTCCATCATTCATCTGTTCATCTATCTATCTACAGTATATATATATGCCTGTCTGTCTCTTTCTATACATCTATCCATCCAAGTATCTGTTCATCTATCAATCTGACTGTCTATCATCTATCCATCCAACATCCATCTATCTGTCTGTCTGTCCATCCACCTGTCTGTTGACTATTTTTGGAATTAAAAATAAAAAGTATGCTTTATCAGTGTTTATTATCCAATTCTCAGAAATTGGATAATAAATTCAGAAATTCAGAGAAACGTTTTGCACAAGACTGTATCTTTAAGAAATGGCTTACTTTCTTTTGGAGTCCTTAGACACATTTCTGTGATCTTAAGTCAACCATCCTAATTAGTTGCTGGGTTGGAAGTACAGTTATATGAACTTTTAAAAGCCATTTTGTTTAATTTATATATAAAAAACAGCACTGTGGGGAACCTTTCATTACAGTGCTCATTTATTTTTAGGCATGTATGGGCTCAAAAATGTACTCCTGCTTACAATGAACTGGATCACATGTTTACAAGGTATAGGGTCACATTTCTCTTGATTACACTGTATAGTCTTATTGTGCTCTGGCTTCAGTCCTGCAATCAGTGTCAGTTCTCAACCAGTCCAATTAAATCAATAATAACTTCAGGTATCAACACAGTTCACATCTATATTGATTATTGAGTGACCAATATGAGTTTTCAATGGCCAAACTGTAGAGAGCAGGCAGGCTGGTGGCTGATATATAGTGTTCAAATATATCAAAAATATCAAATAGCTTTGTTAATAGCATGTCTTCATGCTTTGACTCAGCTGAGCATGCACTAGCAGTAAGCTAGTTTAGCGAAAGACTTTCTGTCATTAGTATTCCCAACTTTATTCACATTTTCTCACTTCAGCCACTTCTCACTTCAAATCAATATAATTATGGACAGTAAACACTGTATATGATATTAATATTGAACAATAAAATATATTCAGCTTTGAAAACTAGGAATTGATGTCTTATATCTCATGAAACATCCTCATTTCTATCATATCAGAGCATCCACTGACCTCTACCCATTGAGTGGTGAAGCTGACAGTAGGGGGAGCATGAACATTGTTCTACAGCAGCTACACTGATGAGGCTGCCTGTAGATGTGCCTGTAAATGTACCTTTTCATTTAACGGTCTTGTGAGCGCAGGCTGATTGTTTTAATTATAATCGCTGATGACAATGCAGTAATCTGACTCATTAATCAGCAGACCTCTTAATATGTCTGTCACTTACTAATAGCATGTTTCCATTTGAAACAACATACAGAAACTTGTGTAAAATATATTATTCCTGTCTGCCATTTTCCTACTGCTATTGTACTTGAATGATTGGAAGCATTTACATTTGAGGCATTTACAGATGCTCTTATCCACAGAGTTACAAAAGAGCTTTGCTATTACCCAGCAAGGATCCCTAGTTAGTAGAAGATAGAATCCAGGAGATACCTAAAGCTTAGATGCTGCCAAAAACAAAAGTCAGTATAGATGCCTAGATACACAATACTCTACATATATTTCTTGAATGTCAAATCAGTAAAGACATGTACAATCATTAGCCTTTAATGAGTACAGGATAAGTACTCTTGGAAGAGATGGTCTTCACTCATTGTTTGAAGACAGTGAGCGAACCCTCAGACATGTAGGGGAAACTAGTTAACTACAGCCTTTAAGGTAGGTATATACTCCCAAACTAAAATGTCTAACATTAAATGATTCATAATGTTTTTTTGAACCATATGAATCAGTAAATGGCAAATAATTCCTAGGTTACATAATTTGCCTAAATTATGCAAATTAGCATCCAATATGGCCACCAAGAGGCAGAAAGCTTTGTATTTTCTAAACGGTATATCTCAAAAACCACTAAAGATTTTGACTTTATTTTTTGGACTTTTATTTATAACCAATAAACTCATATCCTGATGTAAGTAAATTAAATAGAGATTTCCCTTTTTCCTTTTAAAGTTTCCATTTTTGTCATTTTTTCGCCTGCTAATCTAGTACTTACAAAGGTTTGATCAAAAAATACTGAGATCATCCCATGAAGAAATATATAAAGTATCAGTACTCCAAAAATCAAAGAGAAATCTTAAAAAATACCAGAGATATCATGCTTGAAAGATTGCAAGGAAGCCAATTGACTTTTTGGGAGTATATACCTACCTTAAAAAAGGTGATTTAAAGGTTCTTTAGTAAAAGCAATGATTAGATGTACAAGTAAATGACCCATGAGAATTCTATAATAATTCTTTGCTTTTTTGGGTATTTTCCACATTTGAGAAACTGTTGTTTATGGTTATTAAAAAAATGTTTAGCATCAAAGCTTTCCCTGTTTCTATAATAGACCCATTTTTGAATAGTAATCACCCCTCATGTCCTCTGCATTTGGTAAAAGCTTGACATTTTTAAAATGTATAGGTCTTGTGATTGCACAATATTATCTTATGTTCCTTTGATCTCGGTTTTGCAATTGTGTCTGCTAAACTTTAATTAAACAGTGGATAACTCATAAATGCCTTTAAAGAAACCTTTGAGAAGCTTTTCTTTTGAGTTTTACATGAATGCCCAATAGTATAAAATCAGGCCAGTAGAGAAGTGAAAGCAGGCTGGCCCCATGAGGACTAGTGTGAAAGGTTATTGAAGCTTCAGCCCTTTTCTGCACCCCTCCTTCTAAACGTACCTGAGCATGTGGGTGCTGGATTATCAGCAATTGTGGTTGATTCTGTTGCATTGAAGGAGAAGATGAGTATCAATGTTTCTCTGTGAATTTGAGAAAAGCTTAAAATGACTTAAACTTCTATGGCAACCGTTACAGGATGTCAGTACTCTTGTACAAACTCATTGTAAAGACATAGTCAAAAAGTCATCAAATTAGTTTTATCAGAGGAACATCAAGCCCCATTCATCTCATCTTCTACAACCACATGACCAAGAGTTCTTCTGTACATTCTGCACATTGCTGACCACAAACGTGTAGGAATGTGTGAATCTACACTCATGCACAAACATTCTCTCACTCTATCTATCTCTCTGCTCCACTGTGATGAACTTACACATTAAACTGAGCTCAAGCCACAACTGACTTCCTGTTCGATGAGTTTCATATCAGTTGCTGTTGCTGCGAAACCAAACAAAAACTGCTGCAGCAAACAGTCTGCACACATTCTGCAAAATCATTTGAGGTTGTGCACCTTTATGCTAATCAGAACTCATTTCATGCACTGGACAAATCCACTCTAGTACCAGGTTCTGCTCATTCAAACAAGGAGAAATGTGCAAACGTAAAATCCAACACAATGCTTTACATGCTTACTCATCTTCTTATATTCTCAAACATACTCTGAAATATCAGTAACATGAAAGATGAAAGCCACTTCTTTCTAGTCAAATTGTCCATTTCTGTCTATTTTGAGCTGCTAATGAAATTCTGCTTCAAATAAATCATCTGTAATATTGTCAGTTACAATAAGAGCTGATCAATGAGTCCCAAAGAAATAGAACCACTGTCCTGCTGAATGGTGCCCTCTTGGCCCAAATCTGAGATGTAAGATAAACCTACATGATGTTCCATCAGTGCCTGAAAGAATGATTTTGAGGTCTAAAAATCTAAAAGCTCCTACATTTTTAGTTTTCAGCAGTAAATTATAAGTATGTGTTATTATATTACAGATTGTAAAGCATATTATCTGATCAATCGAAGGGCTAGTTTACAAAAACAATGAACAGTATGTATGTTTATTCAATCCTAAAACTTGAGCATGCAGATCCAGACAGTAAGATGTCAATGCAAACTTTCAGTAACAGCCATTTTTGTTGAGTAATAATCAGGGGCATCTCTAGACTACTTGTTGTACTAGGGCACACATAATTTAGAGGGGCCCTCCTGTACTTTTCTGATCAGTTGTAGGGGCACAATGGTGCTGCAAGTAAAAAGTCATACATGAGAAAATTAGACCAAAAAAAACACAAAAGACATTTTTACTAAAGGCATTAAAGTTGTTTATGCGCACTTTCTTAAATCAAAAAAAGAAACTGTGATTTGGTATTTGTATTGTCAGTTCATGTTAGTTAGATGTTTTTTAAACTTAAACTTAAAAAGTTAGTTAGGCTTTAAAATGAGTGGTTTACTGTTATATTGGTTTTACCACAGTCCTCATTTTGCAAGTTTGTGTTATTG
Source organism: Crenuchus spilurus (assembly GCA_036984385.1). Taxonomy (NCBI): domain Eukaryota; kingdom Metazoa; phylum Chordata; class Actinopteri; order Characiformes; family Crenuchidae; genus Crenuchus; species Crenuchus spilurus. The sequence continues at coordinate 22,198 of BRDA01004419.1, forward strand.
TTGCTCCTTTTACTAGCTAATATATATGAAGCCTATGCTTACGTAACTGGTCTTTTTGCTAGTTTAATTAATGCCTTTCCTGTGATGGTTCTAATAAATATTTTTGGTAGGTTATACTGTTTGTGTGTGGCCAAAACACATGTGAATTATCATTACCTTGTCTGTTGTGTGACTCTCAATATTGATTATGAGAAATCAGTCAAACAATGCATCAATCAATCAGTAGGCTCTGACAAAAAGTGTTAAGCTTTTGTGAAGACATCAAGGAATTATGGAAAATGTATTGCCTGTAATGGTGTTCTCTAGTTCTGCTCTTTTTACCGCTGTGATTTTACTGGAGGACAATTAATCAATTTTTATTTTCAGTTAAGCTTTTAGCTTCCAACAATGAACACAGTATGATGAACATTAAACACTCAATAAATACCCTAGAAAAATAGATATTAATCCATTAACAACCTCAGCAAACACTATTATACAGTCAATAAAGAAGCTTAATAAACATTGAATATACTAGAATAGGATATTATTGTTCATAAACCATTTTTAGCAAGCTTATATATATATATATATATATTGTACTCCATACAATTTCCCACAAAGATGTGTTCTTTGAGGCATAATGATAGTGAACCATTGTGATACAAATCAATGCACCTTCACTCCAGTCAAGTTGTAGGATTGTACTTCATCTTACTCTCAGAAATTAAGCTACTGGACAGTCATTTGGTCAGCCTTTCCTTTCATGTGGGTGGTGTTCAAGGCCATGTTTAAGTTTGTGAATATAATTGTATCATATTATGTTGTAATGAATGTCTTGTACATTGTATTGACTCCACACAACCTCAGACTTTTACTTTTATTTAAAAAGTTACTTTATGAAGATGCTAACATGCTCCAGCGCAGGTTTGCAACTCAGACTGAACTCATAAATGAAAGTTTGTGTAGAGGTCTGAGGAGCATGATGGTTTAAAGTGTTTGCCACCCACTTTACCAACCACTAGAAAGCTAACCTAGATCTCTAAATTTAAAAACAAACCAAGAAAAAGAAGAAATGAAATATTGCACCTACCACAATCTTATAGCAAACTAAAAGAGAGAAGTTTACGTAACACTTTAGTGATTGGATCTCTGTGATAATAGTTTTCTTTTGGATTATTATGTACAGGGTGGACTAAAGCAGGAATAAAATATTGAACATGTGTGCACAAAATAAAGGAATTATTGGTTAATTGCTGACTTATTTGTTGGACCTTATTTCACCTGGAGTACTGCGGCGTGGAACTGTACCTATAATCATAATCTGTATTAATATATTCTTAAAAATCTCATGTTTGCTTTTGGATGTTTGCCTTTTCATGGACTTCTTCTACATGTAAGAGTGTACAGTAAATAAAGTAAATACAGTTAATTCATTGTTTAATAAAAAGCAGTTCCATAGTTTGGAATACAGGATAAATCCAATTATATCACTGTGGGCTGCTGGTAGGAATCTGCTCTTCTGACCAGAAGGATACCAGTTCGATCCTGGGCAGGTCATGACTGAAGTGCCCTTGAGCAACGCACCTAACCTCCAACTGCTACCCAGGTGCCATAGGGGTGCCCACTGTTTTGGGCACATGTTCTCACAACCTAGTGTATTCACTAGTGTGTGTTTCACTGTACATATAGATTAAATGCGGAAGAAAATCTACTCTAATAATTTTAATCACCCTTAAACTCCACCCCACCATTCCAGCATCTGTTTCTCCCATTCAGAGCTTCATTACTTTTTTTTTTAAGATCCATACAAAAAAAGGGTGGAGTCATGTGAAAGCTACACCCCTCTTCTTTCTCTACTTTGTTCATTTCTGACTGTTGTGAGCTGATAATTATAGATTATTTTTGAATAAACTATGTGTCACATCATCAGAGTAAGTGTTGATTTTTGGTCCCAAACTGAATACTTAGCTTCTGTCCTGCTGCAAGGCGCCCTTTTGTGGCACAAATCTGAGTTGTATTAGGAACAAAGATAATGTCCCTTCAGTGCTGTGCAGGCTGAAAAAAAATTATTTCTGGAACTAAAATTCTAAAAGCTCTTACATTTTAGTGCATAGCACGTCTTATTATATTAAAATAATCATAGGTGTCATTTATGGTGGGGATGATGACTGTCTAAAATCTCCTGGCATTCGGGGCATAATATTTTAGTACAAGTGGGACCGATTGGGCTCAGATTCCGACGCATAATCCTGAACAGTATGGCGCAGTTTAAGAGCTTAAAATAAAATGTAGGGCTGAATATTCTGTGCTCTGAAAGCAGAAGTTGGGCCATGCTGATTTTGCAAATAGTCTCGCAGCTGCGCCTCGAGCTGCAGAAAAACACTTTTGTGGTTTTTCACAAGTTTTTAATCAGCAGCATCGCAGTGCAGGAGCTCAGAGAGAAGGAGCAGAGCTGATGCGCAAAAAGCTGAGCACGTTAGAGCGATGTTAACGCACTCTGCGCCAAAAAAACTGCACTGAAACACTGAACAATACGCTTGGAGTTCTTCACCTTTCTCTCTCTCTCTCTCTCTCTCTCTCTCTCTGAGCTTTTGTTGCTTTTGCCTGTGTTCTATGGAGAGAGCGGAAGTGTGTGTGCGGAAAGTCTGAGGTTTGAGACACAGGAAGTGTGTTGACTGAAGATAAGGGCACCTGGCAGGCCTTTTCGCTCTAAACACACACGCACGCTCACTCATACATAGAAACCAACAGGAATGGAGCCCAAAGCACAGTTGCCACAATCCCAATCAATAATCGATACATCACCAGTGCAGCCAGTTCACCTGAAGTTGAACTTAATCGTTCAATTAAAGCTCATTAAATCATAAACATCAACACAATAATATAAACACACCCCTTTCACCACATTTGGTTCATAGAACATTCCGGGAATGTTCGTTTTTAGTTCCCAGAACGTTATTAAGCTACTGGAACGTTTTGTTTACGTTTTGTTAAGTAACTTTCTCTTTTAGCGCACAGGCATCACAGAACGTTCTCATTATGGTGAACTATATTATTCTAAGATCGTGTATTTACATTATTACAGAGAACATTGTGAACTATACTGTAAGGTTCTGAGCAATGTAAAAGTTCAGACAGTGAAACTGAAATAATTCTAGTAACCCTGGAGAAACGTTTCGAGTAATCGTTACAGGAACGTTACAGAAAGTTTTCCAAAATTGACCATAAGGGAATGTTTTGTGTTTGTTGGGTTTTCGTTTCAGTTGAGCTGATATGTAAACAACAGCTGTTGGTTATTATTTTGTTTTTTTAAACAGTTTTATTCTACAGGAACGAATTCAGAGTCTGAATATCACATTTTACAAAAATGTTCTTAATTATGTCAACAATTTTAATAAACGTTTATTTCAGATCACGATTATTGTATTTAAACGTTTTTAAGTAAATGTCTTTTTAATGAGATTAAAAAATTCCGATTCCACGTTTGTTGTTAATTCGTTCTTTAATTCGTTTTTAACGAATAATTCTAAAACGTGTTTATTCGACACTTGCAACCCTTGAATGTATGAGGTATTATTTTTCCTATACATTGAGCCTCTAAAATGTTTTCAGTTTTGAAAAATGTCCTTCACCTTTTAATTTATTTTTTAAAATTATTTATAGGCTTTAATTTTTTAAACTGTCATCACACACACACGCACGCGCGCGCGCGCACACACACACACACACACACACACACACATACACACACTTCTGCAGCCATTTTACAGCCTAAGCCGGACTCCATTATATAAAGTTTGATTTCGCTTTCTTTTCATTCAACGTTTCGTTTCAATCACTAACAAAAAATTACAAAATGTAAAAGAAACACATATTACAGAAATTATCAGAATTGTTTTTAAACGCGTCGAACATTGGTTGCACCTGCGCGCGCGTTCTGTCCCCGGCCGTGAACGCGCAGGCGTGAGCGCGCATCTGGTGAGTGTTTAAATTTTTGTAGAGCGTTTAGTAACTCGTCAACCAATTAAGTCATCAATTAGACTAATTATCATGAAAATTAGCAAAAGCGCAAAGTCACTTACACATTTCTGCGCAGCCGGGACTCCACTGCAGTGTGTGTGAGTGTGTGCATGCGTGTGTGTGTGTGTGTGTGTGTGTGTGTTTATCTGAGTGTAAACGTCGCGTGGCGGTTTTCTTGTGTTATTAAAGAGGCGACATTCAACCACGAACGGGAAGGAAGAGGAAATTTTGTACGAGAAGGAAAGAAGTGGGGAGCTGCTGCATCATCGCCTAGCCTCTCTCACCCAGAGAGAGAGAGAGAGAGAGAGAGAGAGCGAGAGAGAGAGAGAGAGAGAGAGAGAGAGAGAGAGAGGGTGGCTACATAGCCCTCAGTGTGAAAAGAACAACTTTTGGGTTCCTACCTTAATCGTACAGTCCATAGCAGGAGCGCCTGGAGCTCATCGAGATGTTTTGGTGGTGCGTTTTTAGGTGCGCGTGGAGCCCTGGAGGGGGGTGAAGGTGAAGCGCGCGCAGAATCAGCCTTCACACCATCTCTACTGCTGCTTCTGCTGCTCTCTCTTTCGCTCTCTCTCTCTCTCTCTCTCTCTCTCTCACACACACACACACACACACACACACACACACACACATACACACACACGCAAAACCGGATGGCAAGAGTTTTCTTTTTTTGCATGTGTGTATGTGAGCTCTGCTTTCTAAAATTGGGAAGTGAAGTCACACTGAACTTTGGTTGGTGAAGCTCTCATTATACATTGTCAAAGCTTCTCAGTAGAACTGCAGCAGGACCCGATCTGCACAGTAGAACCATACTATAATAAAAGAAAATATAGCCCGCTTACTTAGGAGTTACAGTGGTGTTAATTAGAAACATAAGTAAACGTAACAGCATGTTACAGGTAACAGTGTTTTAAAAATAACAATGTTTTAAAAGTATCTCAATATCTTAAAAATAACAATGTTTTAAAAGTATCTCAAATAACAATGTTTTAAAAGTATCGCAATGTCTTAAAAATAACACGTCACATAAAATGATCAGGGTCTTAGTGTTATAATACAAAGTGTCTGCAAAGTAACATAAATTGTCTTAAAGGTAACACAATTTGTCTTTAAAATAGCAGTTTTTTCACAAAATGTCTTAACACAAAGGGTGTTAAAGAAACACAAAGAGCGTGGTGAGCTAAAAGTAAATTTAGATTTAGAAATGTATTTTCTGTTGGACGAAGCATATAAAATAATGATAGCTCAAGTTCTTCTCAATAATGGATCGGGGTGGAGTCCAAGATTGTGGTAATAAAAATACGTTTTAAACGCGCCAGGTTTGCACAGCTGTATCTGCGTTGTTGTATTGTGTTAATTTTAAGTTATGCAATAATTTCAGTGAGGTCAACATTCTGAATGAAACATGGTGTCTGACTTTTTAAAGTAAACTGTTTTTCAGCATAAACGTTTTCTCGCAACATTTTATCTTACTTTTAAGGTAAAACCTGCATGAGAAATGCTGTTTTCGGATTGGTAGGTGTCTATTAATTCTGTACAAAAGTAGATCTGGTTTTTAAAAAGTTGGGAGCCAAGAATGGTAATCATATCAACCAGAAAACGTGATAGCCGACGTTACCCTTGTCCATACTTGGCTTCTCCATAAGTATTAACAGGTCAACAAAGCCAATAAAGGGCTTCTTTAGAGGGATGGCAGAGAAGATTCACTGTTGGTTCACAACAGGACATTGTTCAGAACCGTGAAGAACCCTTTCAAGTGCTATACAAAGAGTATAAATATACAATATGTTTGCATATTTTCGCACATTTTGTTTGTAATTCTATCGTGTCTGTTTCTTTTTTCATTCAATTTACTTTTGCTTTACATAGTATTTAGTTCTTGCACACTTTTGTTTATTAATTGTCTTTACATTAATCAGTTGTTATTTTTTCATTTTAAGATTATGCAGAAACAAACAAATATCACTGATAACTAAAGTGACCAAACTCCAAACGCATAAATCATTAATTAAATTATTCATTAATGCAAACTCAAAGTAAGTTTTAAGAGCACAGTTAAAATGAGACAATAATAACACATGAGTAATAAATAAGTATTATTTCATTTATTTTTATTTAATAGACAGTTGATTTAAAAGGATATTGCAGTATCAAGTTACGTTCTCAAATTAGTGTAATAGAAACATTCAACAGGCTTATCTTGGCGTTAGAATATTTAGATGTTCCAGGACTCTTTGAACATTTGAACCTTTCAATAATCAATCTTAAGGTCACTGTCATTAAAATAAACCTCTTAAAAGTACACTCTTAAAAATAAAAGTGGTATAAAAAGGTTATTTGAGCGATGCCATTAAATAAACACTTTTGGTTCCTTGAAAGAAACATGGAAATTGTGTGTGTGAAGAAATTGCTAAATTGATAAAAATGCGTCACGTGAAGCCTCGTTCTTCACACTCGCAATCTCTATTACAGAAATTATTCTTTAATGAGTTAAAATGGGTTCTTCTATGGCATCGCTCAAAGAACCTTTTGTAGCACCTTTACTTTTTGACGGTGTAATGGTTCCTTCTGAACCATTGTGCACAAAACATGAACGTTCAAATTTCTGCAAACAAATGTTTAGGATAATCTGAAAAAATCTCTCAGGTGGTTTCGGGAAGTGAATGTTGTTAGCTGAGGTTTGAGCTGGTTGTTGTTGTTGATGGTGTCTAACGGGCTGGGGGTTTGGTGGTGGTAGTGGTAGTGATGGTGGTGGTGCGGTGGTGGTGGGGGTGTCCAGCTGTAACCCGAGCCTCAGTGTAACTTCTCCATCACGACTCTTGTCTCGCTCTCAGCATAAGTGGCGCTAACTGCATTTCCAGATGCGACTCTTTCTGGTGGTGCTGTTTGGGTTTGGCCTTATCTGACCAAAGCACGCGCGCTGTGATTTCAGGACTGCTGGCTTTGTCATTTTACGCTCCATTGTTCTCTGGAATGGCTTTTAAATATCTTCCAGCAGTAATCCTGATTAAAGGAGAAGACCTGATTGAGTTTAGTGCTCCTCACATTCCCTCACTGCCATTTTCAAACATCTGCAATCATCTGTTTATTAGCCGAAAGGGTTAATTAAATGTTAATATTTACTCTAACACTGTCAGAATGTTAGTTAAGTATGTCTTAAATGTGCAATAATCCATACACTTTTCACTAAAACACAATCTGAATTATCCCAGTCAACACAAAACGTTCTGCTAACGTCAACATTTGGTTCCTGATTACTTTTGGGAACTGTGCCATAACGTTCTAAGAAAGCTCTATTTAAGTAACAATAGGTTGAAGCTTTCCCGGATCGTTGTGGAACCTTTAAATGGTAACTTTGAAAACTAAAATGCAACTTTCACTTAAGTTTTTTTTCTCCACAACAATAAGCTAACGTTGGGGTTAAATAAGAAAAGAGTTCTCCTAACGTTATGTTAAGCATTTAATTATTATAACACAGAGGAACCCTAACAATAACGTTTATACAAGTTTCTGTTAAGGTTACAATATAGATTTTACCAGAACATTAGGAGAATGTTATCTGAATCCTGATGGGGGTAAAAGGGAACTCATATTTGCATAAACAAAACCTTCAACCACAATATAACATTATATAAATAATAAACAAGCAAAACGATCCCAGAGCATTCTGAGAATCAAAAGTTGTTATCTGGTATATGTTCCTAAACTTAAATGGGCCAAAGACATAACCTTGAGGAACACCACTGCAATGACAGGAAAGACTGAACCAGTGAAGGTCTAGATTTGATTGTCAATAAAACTGCAGTAAAATAACATAATAATAGTGACTTTAGACTAACCAGAACAAGTCTTGTAGCCTATTTATACTCTCACTGCTGAATTGCTGAATATCTTTTTCATTATAATATGTTCGGTATTTTAGGCTCAAGGTCTTTATTAATTAATTATTTAGAGAATATTGCCCATATAATGTATGCCGTGATTGCTCCTATCCTGATCACTATGCTTAAAGTTAGTACGCAGAGGACAAACGTCTGTATACTTCAATGTACACTTCCTTTTTATTTGCTGAATTTAGCATTTGCAGCAAAGACGTTTGTACATTTTATTACTATTTTTTCAACGTGTTAAATTCTGACAATTGTCCAGGCGTGCATTTACCTTTGCATTAATTCACTATAACACAATTTACTGGACATTTATAGGCTTCGTTGACGTGAGAAATTCATTTTCTTGCATTTTATATTGAGGTTATATCTATTTAGCATATAACATCGTTAAGTAATGATTAATTGATTAAGTAATGATAAGTAATTTATAAATCATAACACGACTCAACACGAAGTTCTAATGAAGCAATTATTGGTGAGTCTGGTGCTCGTATTGATGTGAAATTTATTGATTAGCCAATTAGAACTTTACTTAATGAAGTCTGGTGTTAGTGAAGGTCTGTTAGTGCTAAAAAAAACATAATTTGAGTCACCACCCCTTGTTTCCTCAAGGACACATTTAGATTCCAGTAGAAAGCTTTATATTGGTTTAGAATCACATAAACTATATTATAACAAATAAACGAGTATCCTAAATATTTATGTCATACCCACAGATAAACAATAGATGCCTTTTTGTAAACCATTACAAACCCATCAGGAACCAACTGGGGCGTTTAATGGTGTAGAGGAGTGCAGCAGGGTAGCCTTGATTGTGACCAATGATTTTTTGTAGACCTGAAAATAAAGTTTTTTTAAAGTTTCGCTATTGTATCGAACTTGCTGAAAAAAATATATAAACCATTAGGAATAACTGATGGTTTCCATTAAGTAATATGACATTAATTGGTATTGGTAAGTAATGACAAGTGGAGTAATTGTTTGTTGAACACCTTTAAAGCAATGGTCTAGAATCAGTCACCTAGCCTAGACTATTATGATGTTTTCCATTTTGATGCTAAACCTTCAGAAAACCATTAGACACAATGACTAACTTTTAGAAACATTGAATGATGTTCAGCTGGCAGTCTTTTGCCTTTACTGTAAAGTGTGAGCAGTGATTGATAATAAATATTAATAAATGATTATTCTGTTCATTCACACAAGTTGTGAATGTTTTTCTCTGTGAATGAATTAAAGTAACAAATCTGCGCTCGTGACTCTTATCTGACGTCACAAAATGTGAACGAATGGGTGGTGTTTTTTTGGGGGGAGGGGGGCGCCTCCTGCTGTCACGAAGCAGCGCGAGCGCATTCCAGCGCGCTCCCGGTGGGCCACGCCCCCTCTCTTTATAACGGGAGTTACGGTTACTCCAAGCAAAGCTCCTGGAAGCCACACGACCGTGAGGTACGTTCACCTTCTGATTCTTATATAGGTGTGATTTTAAAACTCCGGATCTTCTTACAGCTACTAGAACTGAGACTTCAATGCTGGGCAAAACGAGAAATATTTTTTAAAAAATTCAAAATTGTGCTGGTCATTGTTGTATTTGTATCATTTCTTCAAAATACAGATGTATAACATTTTGGAACCTGTCTATGTTCTTTAGATGGAGATGTATCAGGCTGGGTATTACACCGAGGACTTCAGAACTCAGGAGGTTCCTGTTGGTTTTGACTTCAGTTCCTATGGTAAATAATGAGTCTATGTTTAGATGTTTATCTCTGCCTTATTCATGTCCTCACTAATGAGTTGGTTTAAATCCATAGTGCTTCATTTGTTTTAATTTAAATTTTGCTTTGGAGCTTCTGAGTATAGTTTTGGTTGATTTTTGGGGAGATTGGAGTCTTCCTCCTGTCATATTTCCTGAGTCTGCCTGCAAAACATTTCCTCTGTCCTTCATCTGTGGAGCCGCAATCTCAGCAGCCCAAAAGGCCTGGACCTTGACATCTTGTTTGCTTGCACTAATTCATCAGTGGTCAGGAAAACAGGGCTGTTAGGACACATGTGTGGACAGGGAGGAATGGGTGAAGCAGGGCTGCAGGACAGCAAGGTGGTCAGGTTAAAGATACAGCCACTTTTTTGCTTTTTTCTTTCTCCCTGCGCCCTCCCTCTTTTCCTAATCCTTTCCTCCAGACTTCCTCCTCAAACAGATTTAGCACCCCCTCTCCTCCCCCTTTCATCATCCCTCCATCCCAGCGCCTCAGCATGTTTCCTCCCTCTCCAGCCCAGTTTAGACTGGGGGGAAACCTGCTGGACTGGGTGGGGCTCTGCACTGAGAGTTGCTTTTTGTTTTTGAGAACTGGGCAGATCCTGGTTTTGTGCTGAATGATGGTAGAAAGGTGTTTATCAGTGTAACAAAAAGAGTGATGCGAGGTTAAACAGTGAAAACTTTAATGTAACCAGTTTCCTCCCTTCCAGTAAAGAAAGCCAAGAATGTTTGGCTTGACTGCCTTGATTGTTTCAATAGTGTTCAACTAGAGATACAAATTTATGGAAGAATACAAATAATGGCAGCTTATATTCAAGAAATTAGCATGGTGCTAATGCAAACCTAAACCATCACTTGTCTCACACTGTGTTGAGATATTCAGTAATGCCTAGACTTGATTATAAGGGGTTTGACTGTATGATATACTGTTATGCATAGAGATGGACTTAAAGTTTAGCCCATTTTTTGATGGCAGTATAGTGTCACAGCATATAGATATAATCCACAATGGACACCTAAAGTTCTCATTGTGTTTATGTACTCTTCTGTATTGAGTTTACTTGACTGCACACCATTTCCACATGAATCTAACATGGTGGAGCAATGCAGTGTTGAACAACAGCAATATATTTATGTGGAAATAACATCAAATGTAATACATTAGTGTTTCCAATACATTGCGTAGACTGAAGCTGAGGGCATTTTCAGTATATTCTCTGGCTTCTACCGAGTTCATTCATTTTGATATTTCTGATAATGTACCCGCAGACTACAATGGTGAAGACCTGTCCTTTTTGTTAGACAGCAAAGGACCTGTCCACCAGCAGTACACCGACACTTATGGAGACCTCCAGAAGGACCATGGCAGCAGCTCCAAAGGTGAGCAGTAAGCATCCACGTGATGTTCCTCTACAGCTCCTTAGCCTGAGGTTCATTAAAAAGGTCCAACATTCTCCTAAATCACTTGAGGTGAAGTTCCATGGGTAACTTGGGTAGATGGACAAAAGTTGGAGATGAGTACTCAGACGCTGTTTTAATATATTTCTCAATCAATTTAGTTCACTCTCCTGATCCTGGGTTATTTAATCTGGACTCCTTCCCAGACTTTAACTGCTGGACATCATACACCACTGGTATGAATATACACATTTTTACTCTTTGTTTATTTGCTGCATTGAGGAAAATAAAGTATTCAGTATTAAATATAACAATTGCAGAGGCCACATGTTGTTTTATTATTATCTGAAATTCAGCAAATAGAGAAGAACAAGTATGTTCTCTGTAGAAGAAACTTTGAACTTTCCTTAGAAAATCACTACACAAATATACATATATATACAATTACATACACAAATATAAATATATATTTGGGTTCAGGTGTTAATATCAATGAGAACTTCACTAGTTCAGTGCTATCTGGATGCTAAATAGATAGTAATATTATTAAAATATTTTTTGAATTACGTTGACTGTATTAACCCAGATTCATCAGGGTATATGCTTGTGTCCTCAGTTCCTGATGGTATGGTCTCAGAAAGACAGCAGGGTGGCTTTCAGGACTCCTCGTCTCAGACTTATCAGAACCTCCTGTCCCCATGTCCAACAACACAGAACGGCCATTTCAGCTCTGGTGTGGACCCCAGCGGCCTCTACCAGCCCACCAAAGAGCTCAGCTGCAGAGGAACATCTGCCTTAGACAGATCAGGTCAGTCTACCATTACGTGGTCACTTAATTGATCCAGATGTTGCCATGCCATCCTTGAGCAATGCTTGTGGGCAAATTGTGAAAAAGGGTTAAACATCAATATCAAACATCAAGGTTTAATATTAATATCAATATTATTGTTTTGAGATAAATCAAAAGTAAAGTAAGTGTGTTAAATAAAAAGCAATTGAGTTAAGAATATACATAAAGCTGCACGATATGCATG
>BRDA01004420.1:9666-25807 GCA_036984385.1 Crenuchus spilurus
TCCACCCCCATGCTTCACAGTAGGGACGGTGTTTTTGGGATGGTACTCATCATTCTTCGTTCTCCAAACACGGCAAGTGGAATTAAGACCAAAAAGTTCTATTTTGGTCTCATCTGACCACAGCACTTTCTCCCATGACTCCTCTGGATTATCCAAATGGTTATGGGCAAACTTAAGACGTGCCTGGACGTGTGCTGATTTAAGCAAGGGAACCTTCCTTGCCATGCATGACTTTAAACCATGACGTCTTAGTGTATTAGCCACAGTAACCTTGGAAACAATGGTGCCAGCTCTCATCAGGTCATTGACCAGCTTCTCCTGTGTAGTTCTGGGCTGATTCCTCACCTTTCTTAGGATCATTGATACACCACGAGGTGAGATCTTGCATGGAGCCCCAGTCAGAGAGAGATTGACAGTCATGTTTAGCTTCTTCCATTTCCTAATAATTGCTCCAACAGTTGATCTTTTTTCACCAAGCTGCTTGGCAATTGCCCCATAGCTCTTTCCAGCCTTGTGGAGGTTTACAATCTTGTCTCTGGTGTCTTTGTACAGCTCTTTGGTCTTAGCCATGTTAGTAGTTGGAGTCTTACTGATTGTGTGGGGTGGGCAGGTGTCTTTATGCAGCTATCAACCTCAAACAGGTGCTTCTAATTTAGAATAAAATGTGGAGTGGAGGTGAACTTTTTGAGGCGGACTGACAGGTCTTTGAGGGCCAGAATGTTTGCTGATTGGCAGGTGTTCAAATACTTATTTGCAGCGGTAACACACAAATAAGTGATTTAAGAAATCATACATTGTGATTTCTGGATTTTTTCTTTTCGATTATGTCTCTCACAGTGGACATGCACCTAAGATGAAAATTTCAGATGAGATGAGAATGAGAATTTATAAGATGAGAATTTCCTCCATGATTTCTAAGTGGGAAAACTTGCAAATTTGCAGGGTGTTCAAATACTTATTTTCCTCACTGTATGTAAATAATAGTAATTATCAGATTCGCTCCAGTGGTTGGATCAAAATCAGCTTTTTTCGCAGTTCACCAGCGAGCTGGAAATCACTACAGGAAACAATAAAGCTCACCTCGCTGGTGTCGCTCAGTCATTTTACACTTTTAATTACTGATCACCTCCACTATGCCCGTAACTGTAACTTGATTCTTCTTAGTACTTTTTATCATTTATTTATTTGTTTATATAATATTATTCATATTCTTATTTATTTTTTCTGTTTTATTATCTGTATTAGAAAAAATATTATTTTATAATGATTTCAGTATTTTTAAGTCATTTGGCCTCATTTTAGTTTCCAGTTTTCTTCTTTTCCTTCTTATGTTTTAATGTTCCTTTCTATTAACTTTTACATTTTAGTAACAATTTAATTTGTCTTTTATTTTCTATTGTTCTTTATGTATTTATGTTCTTTATGTTTTTGTTATTTTAAACTCATTTTTATTATTATTATGTTGTGCATTGCTTGCAAAGCAATGCGTAATATACTGTTATTCAATATTCATGTATTATTATTCTTCTTCCGCCGGATTTTTGACACGCTTCTTGTCCCGCAGTTTTCGAGATATTGACACCGTTCCAACTCCAGATTGTCCAGTCCGATTGCGTGATCCGGACTTGTATACAGAATTTTGATCGGATGTGCGGTTTTCCTAAAAACTTCCTTAATCTGAGAATTTTTTCCCATAGAGAATGAATGGGGAGCAAAAATGCATGCTCATGTACTGTACTTCTGCTTGACGGATTCGCACCATTTCGGATACACTATATCAGGGTAGGCCCCCGAGCAGAAATTCACTGTTGTTTTGACCCGCATTCATTTATTTGTCGTTTTATTGCCACCCCTTTTTCATCCCATTGACCTCCATTCATTTTTGGCCATACAAAATTCCAGGCTTCCATTTGCGCGACCACCACCAAAATTGATATACTACATCAGGGCAGGTAACAGAACTCTAGTGCAGAGCCATACTGACCAGCACTCCTCTTTTTGTCATCTTTTCATCACTCGTTCCTCCCATTGACTTCCATTCATTTTCACATACACTCAAGCCAGAGAGCTTCTGTGTCCCAACAGCCACCAAAATTGATGTACTGCATCAGGACAGGTAACAGAGCTCTAGTGCAGAGCCATAGCAACTGCCTTGGGTGCCATAGCAACGGCCTTGGGGGCCATAGCAACCGACTTGGGGGCCATAGCAACCGTCATCTTCTTCTCCTCCTCCTCCTCCTCTTGCTGCTGCTGCTGCTGATTGTCGACGCGCTTCCTGTCCCGCAGTCTTCGAGATATCAACACCCTTCCAACTCCAGATTGTTCTGTCCGATTGTGTGGTCCGGGCTTGTATTCAGAATTTGGATCGGATCAGCATCACCTTACAAACCAACTGGGATACCTTAGCTTGTGGGCCATGTTAGCAATGCACAACATCCCGTGTTTCCTTCAGGAAATGCACTTTTCTAGTTTAACATGTTCTTTCAACTTATCAATCCGGTCTTCTGTATTAACTCGGCTACATTGTAAATGAGTGTCTCCCTCAATGTACTTTAAATGTATTTAGAGTTTAAATAAAGTTTGATTGATTGATTGATAAAGAGAAGATAATGTCAGTTTCCTAATTTGTCCGTTGTATAACTTGAGGTCTCATAACACTGGGTATTTTGCCTTGTTTGTGACCAGTTGTAAATTTGTATTTACCGTCTTTAAATAAAAGCTCTACAAGAGTATCTTTATTTGGAATTTGAGAGAAATGTTGCCAATTTCTAAAAATAAAGCAAAATGCACAATTGTACTCAAACACAGACCTATAAATAGTAAAAGTAGTGAAACTTATCATCTACATTTCTCCCTGCATTTCCTACAGAGCTGCATGTCTAACGACTACTTTATAGTTAATAATATTTCATGATGATGATTTTAATTTGTATATACCTGTTTTTCTCCTTACAGACACACTCTTCCAGTTAAAGGTGTGTGTTTGTTTTATGATATGGTATAATAAAGCTCTTTAAGGCTATTTTATATAAAACATTGAACAGTAGTCAGTAATGAATAAGTATTTCTGTTCATATTTCAATTTCAGTTCACTGCCAAACAGCTGGAACGACTAGCAAAGAAAGCAGAAAAGGACTCAAAGGCAGAGCAGGCGAAAGTTAAAAAGGTGAGAGATCTGATTTTCAAACTAAAGTCTGACTACACTATTATTAATATGAAACACACTAAGTATGTGTGTCATTGTGAGAATATCTGAAGGTGTAGCTGTTTTTAAAAGCACTTCTGAACTGCGTATACACACAAGTCATCATTGTCTGTCCAAATATAGTTGAGTTATTTATGAATAATAATATGTATCTTGAAATTCCTTTCCACATGTATATAGGTATACACACGTCTATATTCTTTTTATTATAGCATTTTTGTTTCAAATGTATGAGCAGGTAAATGCATGCAGGTGTTTGTGGTGGAAATTTGGATGCAATGGAGACCTTAGTTAATAATTAAAAAAAAATGTTTATTTAAGACAAGATACAATACGAAGTGAAGTGAGAGCCTCCTTTGCTGTCTAAAGGCTGGACTTTTGTATTTACCTATGCATGCTTCAAGTGGAAAGTTACTGGACTATATACTTATATCACAAAGTGAATAATGGTAAGGGGGATGTTATTGTGCAGACATTAAGAATTTGAAGAGATGCAGGATCTTATCACTAGGTCAGAATGCTCTGCTGGGATCATGTGTGCCTACCCTCCCTTCCATTCCCATACACCATACAGCTGCATAGATACAAACATCCTTACATAGTTATTTTAAGAATGCAAGCATCTAATAGTCAACAAGTTTTCAGTTAAAGTCAAGAAATGCTTAAACAAAGATTTATTTCACGTTATTATATATTAAATAACTCATTGTGCTAAATATTTAATTGTTTACTTTTGATGTAGCACTTTTAGTATGGAACTGATTTTACATTTCATATATTTTGTTCAATTTACATTTACAGTATGTAGCAGCCACCTTTATCCAGACTTATTTACTGTACAGAGTGCTTTATCATCTTAGAAAAGTGACTTTGACTATGACTTTCACTCCACTACATTTCAAAGACAAATATTGTACTTTCGACTCCACTACATTTCTAGGAAGCTTGCCGTTACTCGTTCCTTTTGGCTCAGCATAGCTTTCTAGTCTGCTGTTGTTTTTTTCTTTACTGAAATGCAATTGGCCACTATAGATGCACGAGGTATTGATAGTTCGATGCTTTTTTGATACAACGCTTCAAACGATTCGATTCTGTAATACTCAATGCTTTTGATACTATACCTAGTACTATAATCAAATCAGCACGTGCAATTTGATTCACTTATTCAGAGCATCTGAATCAAATAAATGAATGAATCAATTTCAGCAAGTTATACGTTTCTGTAAAAGGACTCAAAACAATACAGCAATGTACTGATATTAGAAAATATAATTTGTACTTTTGAATACTTGAGTATTTTCAAAAGTAAGTACTTCAGTACTTTAACTTAAGTAAACGTTTGACTGAGTATCAATACTTTTACTTAAGTACTAGAGTTGAGTACTTTGTCCACCACTGGTGCTGAGCGATAAAAATAATATCGATTTGTTTTACAATAATTTTTCTCTCGATGATGATGATAAGCCGTAACAATAGAATTCGATAATCATTAACATTCGTTTCCATTTCATGTCTAAGCAGTTTTACAGTAAGCTCTGATACAGTGGGGAAAAAAGTATTTGGTCAGTCACTGATTGTGCAAGTTCTCCTACTTAGAAAGACAAGAGAGGTCTGTAATTTTCATCATAGGTACACTTCAACTATGAGAGACAAATGAGAAAAAAAATCCAGGAAATCACATTGTAGGATTTTTAAAGAATTTATTTGTAAATTATGGTGGAAAATAAGTATTTTAAGTGATAAGTATCACTACAATGTGATTTCCTGGATTTTTTTCTCTCTAATTTGTGTCTCATAGTTAAAGTGTACCTATGATGAAAATTACAGACCTCTTTCGTCTTTCTAAGTAGAAGAACTTGCACAATCAGTGGCTGACCAAATACTTTTTTTCCCCACTGTATGTGATACTGCTGCTCGTTAAGATGGATCCTCCTCACCAGCGCTGCCACTGGTTACACCCTAATCACGTAGGTCACTATCAGACTGCACACTGAACTGTATGCTCCGTTGTAGGAGCGCAAAAACAGGGTTAAATGGCGCACGAGCAATGAGCAGAAACAGCTATGATCACCTCACCTGACCCCCGTCCACTTCCTGTCTACACGTCATTGTCCACCCCCCCTTGTGATGTCACCTTATCCCACACGTCTGCTTCCTCATGTGTCTCACTAATCATGCCCCGTATATGCTTCCCTGGTTGCCTCATGATGTGTCAGTCATAACGTGTGAATGTTTGTGAATGTGTAAGTCTCAGCATCTTGTACCCGCGTGTCTTGAACAGTAAACCCTGTCTTGGATCACAATCCTGCATCCTGTCTCCTCATCAACCTCAGAACATTACCCAAGCAAACAATGACAACTTGAACTGAGAGACGATATCTGCGTCTTTGCCCAGCTGCACATGAGTCACTGCGCGCATGCGCATCTGTCTCTGCTCGTCTCTAACTATTCTGCTCCATCCTGAAGTTTCTGCTCACTGCATAATTACAGCAGGAAATACATCAGAGGTCAAATTCTTGCCACTATATTCATTACAGTACATTAACAGTTCTAAAGGTTTAGAACTTTGCAGTAGGAATGTGTGTTTTATCTTGTTAATAATTTATTTTGTTACATTGTTATATTTTCTACTTCTTTACAGTGCTCATTACAGAGACATATTTTGTTATTAAAAAAATGTTAGTTAGACATTTTTACATCAGAAGTTTTACCTCTTCTGGGCAGAGGAATCAAAATGTAAGTTTACTAAGTTTAGTTCCAGTGAAATCTTTAACTCTATATTTGAGTAATCTGCATTCTGTGTTCCTGCACATTTATGTTCAGTATATATATATATATATATATATATATATATATATATATATATATATATATAGTGCCTACATTGTAGGCAGTGTTTAAAAATTTAATATTGTGATAATTATCAGTATTGATTAATATAGAAACATTTATTGTGATAAATTGTTTGGCCATATCGCCCAGCTCTAGTTCTATAACTCGGAACAATGCCAGAGAGGAAAACCAATGTTGGTTCCTAGATAGATGATGCAGTACACACAGAACAATTCAAGTACAAGCATACCACAAGAGTGTGATTAGAGTGCATTTACAGTAAGTGCATTTCAGACAGACAGTCTGCAGTCTGAAGATAGTGAGGGAATCATATCTGCTGATCACACAGCCCATACATTTTAACAGTGGTGGATCAAACAGAACTGTACTAGATGTTTGAAGGTCTCAAAGTTTGTGTCGAGATTTGATTAATATAATTAGTTAGGAAGGAGCTGGTCTGTTTTTTACTTTATAGGTCAGTCAGGGTTTTAAATTTGATTCAGCTACAGGGAGCACAGCAGTGGAATGATGTGGTTGAAGATGAGCTATACTGCAGTGTTCTGGATCAGTTTGATGGGCCTGAAGGTACACATACAGTAGCATGCAAAAGTATGGCCACTCCTGTTAAAATGCCAGGTTTATGTGATTTTAAAAATCAGACCAGGATGAATAATTTCAGAACTTTTTCTACTTTTAATGTGACCTATAACAGACAGAATGTTTTTGAGGTGGAAAATTAAATATGGACACCCTTAAACCAATACTTTTTTGAAATGCTCTTTACATTTACTGCATTTGGCAGACAGTCTCATCCAGAGCGACGTACAACAGTGCTTTGTTTCCATTAAGAGAATTATCTCTGCTAGTACAGACAGGTTACTACTCTTAAACTAGCTTAAACTACTCTTCAGTTCAGACTCTGTTAGAATAAAATCATTACCTAGAATGAAAGATCCACAATATAAGAGCATAACAATGCATTACAATAAGAGATGTAAACTAGTGCTGGCTTAAGTGTTCAAAAAAGAGATGTTTTTCAGTCCGTGTTTGAAGACTGTTAGGGTTACTGTTAACTCTGCTGTTTGAACAGTCAATGGGAGTTCATTTCACCACTTTGGTGCAAGGACAAAGAAGAGTCTTGATGCTAGTTGTCCATGTGTCTTGAAGGATGGTGAGGGAAGTGGAGCTGTACTGGAAGGTCTAAGGTATCAAAGTGCAACTCGAAACTTGTCCATTGCCATTAGGTGAAGAGGGGCTGGTCTTTTTCTTGCTTTGTAGGCAAGCATCAGGGTTTTGAATCTGATGTGAGCAGCTACATGAAGCCATTGAAGTGAACGCAGCAGTGGATTGACGTGACAGAACTTGGGTTGATTGAAGACAAGTCGAGCAGCTGCATTTTGGATTAACTGCTTGTGCATGATGGCTCTCATAGGAAGATCAGCCAAGAGTGAGTTGCAGTAGTCAAGTCTTGAGATGACGAGAGACTGGACAAGCACCTGGGCGGCATCCTGGGTCAGAAAGGCTTGAATACGTTGAATGTTGAAGAGGAGGACCCTGAACGACCACATCACATTTGCAATGTGAGTAGAAAATGATAACTGGCCATCTAAAATCACACCAAGGCTTCTTGCTTCGATGGAGTTCTCAAATTGGACAGGAAGTTCAAGATGCAGACCAGTGGTTCCAGGAATTAATAGAAGCTCAGTCTTGATAGGGTTGAACTTCAGGTGGTGGGTTGTCATCCATGTGGAGATGTCTGCCAAACATGTTGCAATATGGCTGGATCCCCAAGTGTCAGAAGGAGGGAAGTAAAGTATCACTTGAGTGTCATCAGCATAACAGTGGTATGAGAATCCATGAGAAGAAATTACTTCACCAAGAGAATGAGTGTAGTGAGAAAAGAAGAGGACCCAGTACTGATCCTGCATGCAGCAGATGTATACCCACTCCATGTTACCTGGTAGGACCGTTCCTCTAAATCTAAATCCAGTGTGCAAGTTGTTGGGCTGCTGGATTTCACCAGCTGTACTACATCATCTGTGGAAGAGAAAGAGGTGAGCAATTTATGAGCACGATGGGAAGAATTTATGGAGATAGTGGAAGCGGAGGACTGATGAATCTTATCAACATTCTTCTCAAAGAAGGTGACAATCTTCACAAGTAAGGGAAGAGGGTTGTTGGGGAGGTGGAGGGTTGAGAAGAGAAGAGAAAATGGTGAAAAGCTTCTGAGGTTCTGATGCCGATGTTTCCAGTTTCCCTCTGAAGAAGGCTGTTTTTGCAGCAGTGACGTCAAGTGACAGCTTGGGGAGAGGGGACTGATAGGAGTGGAGATCTGAGTCAAGCCGGAATCTCCTCCATCTTCTCTCGGCTTTCCTTAATTCTCTCCAGTTACTGCACAGGATATCCGTCATCCAGGGAGCAGGTGGAGAAGATCTTGCAGACTGTGGTTTCCAGGGCTGGAGTAGGTCTGCTGAAGATCAAGTCCAAGGTGTTGCCAGCTCTGTGTGTCAGTGGAGATCAGTTGTGGGTGAGCTCAAAAGATGGGAGGTTGAAGTCACAAAGGAGGATGAGTGGGAATCCATCAATGGGGAAGAGACTCAGAAGAGTGTCTAACTCATGAAGTTGCCTGTGCCACCACCTCTGCTAGTCGGCCTTGGATCATGAGTGAAAGTAAGGGCAGAGGATAGGGCTGCTAGAGTCGTTGAGTTGTCTGGGGTGATGCCTGAAGATTTTGTGCCAAAATTGTAACTGTTCATAATAAAAACAGCCCCAAAGCATAATGCTCAATCCACTATGCTTCACTGTGGGTCTGATGTTCTTTTGGTGATGCACAGTGTTGACTTTGCACCAAACTTACCTTTTAGAATTATGGCCAAAATGTTTAACCTTGGTCTCATCAGACTACATGTTTTCTCACATGATTTTGGCAAAACATAGTTGAGTTTGGATGTTTTTCTTTGTAAGAAAATGCTTCTGTTTTGCCTGTGTTGGGGGCAGCCATGGCCTAGTGGTCTAGTCTTGTGACCAGAAGGTCGCCGGGTTGATCCCCAGACAGGACATGACTGAAGTGCCCTTGAGCAAGGCACCTAAACCCCTAACTGCTCCCCAGGCACTGGTGGATAAGGGCTGCCCACCACTTCAAATTCTCACAGCCTTGCAGTGTGTGTGTGTGTTTCAATGCACGAATGGGTTAAATGCGGAGGTCAAGTTTCGTTGTGTGAAAAATCACATTGGCAAATTGGTTCATCTTAATCTTAATCCTCTTAATATTACAACCCAGCGGGAGAGAATTGCAGTAGTTAAGCAAACTGCTGGAAGTGAATCAATATTTATTTATATATTTATTTTGGACTAAAGAATCTGTTGTTAATGTTGAGGGATAATTTGTTAGGCAGCAATAAATATGACATCATTCATAATTTATAGATGAGATTAATTTGTGACCATTTTTATCCAATATATTTTATCTGAAATATTATCTCATTCAGCGAACAAAAAAAATATTATTAAACTTTGCTGCCAAGTACAAATCATTAACAGTAAAACAGGCGTCCCAAAACTTATCCTTGTGGAGACCCTATAGATAATATTCTTTAAAAGTCTGGAGATGGTGAGACTGAGCCAGCACTTAGGTTCCACTGTTATATAAATAATAATAAGAATGGTAATTGTATTAGAGCTGCAGATAACAGAAAGTACCTACATTTAACCCACAGTATAAAATGACTAATACAAATCAGAACTCAAAACCAGAATTAACCATAAACGGTCATAATCAGTGCAATCAATCATCTAAGCACACTCATTACAGCTGTTTTATGTTAGTATAATGATTAAAATGGACCTGGAGTTTCTTTAGAAAGGGTATAGACAGCTTTCTGGTGAGAGATGTTATACAGAACTCTCCCAGCAGAAATGAACAGAGCAGCTTATTCAGTGTAAATGTGATGCCTGTGTGTGAGTCTATAGAAGCTAAACTCTCCAATGGAGGATGACAAGCACTTTAAGCATTTATTATAGTTAATATCTATATGTATTGGAGTTATATTGGTGACCATTTTATATCTCAGCAGCCTAATATATGAGGACATACTGCTCCCCTGTGGTGAGATGTTATAAACACTCATATACTGAAGTGATTTCAGCAGCATAATATAGCCAAAGACATGATGTACAGCAACTCAGGTACCTCAGGTGTATATATATCAGTTAATGAGTTGTCAGCAGTGACTGTTTCCATAGCTGTAATTTCTTCAGTCAACAAAATGCATACATTGGGACTAACTAGTGTCTATTACAGTGTTTACAGTTAGTCCTGAATGCTGCAGCCTGGTTACTGACCAGCACCAAGAAAAAAAGACAATATTACACCAGTTGTCTCATCGCTTCATTGGCTACCAATCCAGTACAGAATTTAGTTTATAGTGCTTTCATTTCTTTTTAAAGCTCTAAATGATTTAGCCCTGTCTTATAGTGGCAGCTTGCTCAGTGCTCTCTGAGGTCATCCTCACTGAATTTACTGGCCATTCCTAGAGCTTGTCTGAAACTTAAAGGCAATTGTGTATTTTCAGTTTATGCTCCATGACTGTGGAACAGTCTACCTTCATCTATTCATTAAGCCCCCTCTATCTTGGTTTTTAAATCAGGTCTTAAAACGTATTTATACAGACTTGCATTTCTGCAGGGAGAGACTGTGGTAATACTAGGTATTTCAGTGTCTTTTTACTCATTATAGCATGTTCAAAGGTTTTCCTTTCGTTCTTCGCATCATCTTACATGTTTTTTATTCCTCATTTTTCTTATTTATTCTTATTATCTTGTGTTTTATTTCATTTCACTTGTTTTTTCTTTATTTAATGTGATTCATTTAATTTGCTCTGCTGATTTAATGTATAGCACTTTGGTCAATGCAAGTTGTTTTACACACACTTTCTAAAATGTTCTTACTTACTACTTTATTTTGGAACTGGAGCTTCATGTTAATGCTAACAATCGCTAAAACTCAGTTGTTTCTGTAAAAACACATAATAATAGTCTCACACAGTCTCACAGACTAGTGGATGTGGTTTAGGCCATAACTAAAAACAGTAACAAAACTTATGTAGCTGAATGCTGTGTCAGCCATCTTAGAACAGGAAGTGCTGGATTAAAAACAGTTTTAGTGATGATGAGCATCATAAATACAGAGGAATCTAATGCAAGATCAGTCTTCTAGCAGCCCTGCTCTGTCTGAAGTGTTTGTAGTGATGAGCTTTTATTCATCTCTATAGTTCACAGTAATTCTGGCTGTGTCCTAAACCACATCCACTAGTCTGTGAGATCTATTGAGTTCTAGTGTGTTTTTGAGCATTAACAGTAGCCTCACAGCTCCAGTTCAAAGCTAAAGAAAGTTTGGACTCCAAACATGTCTTGACTGATCAACTACACTACCAGTCAAAAGTTTAAGAACATCCACAATTTTCCAGTTTTTATTGAAAACTATTGAGTTTAAAGTTTCATTGACTCTGAAATGAAAGTATAGGAGTTAAATAAGGATTCATTGAATCAGTTTATAGACCAAAATGTATCTAAACTTTGGACTCATCAGAGTAGCACCTTTGTTAGATATAATGGCTGAACATACTCGTGACTTTCTTTCTACAATAGACATCAAATATTCTTCAGACAGTTCTTCACAAATCTGCTGCAGAACGTCACTTCATTACAAATCAGCTGGATGGGGTTTAAGTCTGGAGACTGTGCTGCCACTCCATGTTTTCAAGCTGACCATCTTGTTGTTTTTTTTGAGGTAGTTCTGGCAGAGCTTGCACTTATATTTTGGGTCATTATCTTGCTGTAGGATGAACCCCTCACCAACTAGGCGCAGACCAGAAACTTTCTAAAACTTTTGACAGTAGTGTATGTCTGACTGAAGAAACGTACATAATATTTCTTGGATGACCTGTTCTTTTAACAGCTAGAGAGAGAATTTTGTTATATTTCAGAATAAATATGGACTTGTTTGAGTGGAAAGATGTATTTTATTCTCATAATGCACACTGTATAAAGTCACGAGACACATGAGAAGCACAGAGCTCTGTGTTCTCCTGTAATAATGCTGCTTTTCTGCTGAAATCATGAGTGCAGTAAAATTCTACTGAGGAACTTCTACAACTACATTCGAACTTCTGAGAACATTCAGCATGTATTGGCACAGGAAGAGAATGTATTAGAGCTCTGATCTTCTCTGTTTGGTTTTCAGGCCCTGCAGCAGAAGAATGTGGACTGTGCCCGCGTGTATGCAGAAAATGCCATCCGTAAGAAGAATGAGGGAATAAACTGGCTCCGTATGGCATCCCGTGTGGATGCTGTGGCCTCTAAAGTCCAGACTGCTGTCACTATGAAAGGGGTCAGTAAGTCTATGACTGTCAAACTGTTTTGAAGGAGTGATTTCTCTAAAAGTCTAACTCTCCCCAGGTTTCTCCACTTTTACACTAGAGCTACAAAACTAATAAAACATTTCAGGTGAAAAAAGTTCTGTTCAGACATGATTAAATGTACATGGAGGTTCTTCTCCAGGAACTCCTCTGTATTTGTATTACTGGACCTTCCATGTCTGTGTTTTTCTCCCTCCTCCTCTAAGAAAATGACAAGACTGTTTCTCACCAAACTCAGCACTCATCTGATCATTTTATTCCCACCTGGACACACGTCTCAAATGTCACCTCACATTGTAAAATAAAGATTTTTGACCACCTAGAGTGTGTATTCTCCCCTGGAGAACAATATAACTATTACTGTTTGGATCTGAGAGTTTTATGACTGAGTAGCTATCATTACAGACATCCTGATAAACTAATCCAATCAGTATAAAGCGTTAGTCTTCCTGCATTAGCTTCATAGCTCCAGTGTTAAAGTACAGAAACAACTTTTGAAAATTCATTGTATTCCTCATTATAGTATTTCTGCTGACTCTTCCTGCTGTGTTGTTTATTAACAAGGTCACTAAGAACATGACCCAGGTGACTAAAGCTCTGGATAAGGCTCTGAACTCCATGGACCTGCAGAAGGTCTCCGCCGTTATGGACAAGTTTGAGAGTCAAGTTCAGAATCTAGATGTCCACACTTCGGTAAGTGCTGAAGAGGCACAATGATCAGTCATATCAGCAGTTAATGTTGCTGTGCTGACCAAATGTGCATAATCCTGTAGAATACTGACCATTTGTAATAGTAGTGCAACTAATGGTTATTTCAATAATTTATTAATCTATATAGTATTATTAGACTATTGATTAATATGAATATTCTCTCTTCTATATGGCTACTGATCTATTCTGATATCGCCCCCTACACTTCCTGTAGAGTATTACAGTATGTCAGAATGACTGTGTGTAGATCATATGAACATTATAACGCATTTTTTAAATAAACAATTGACATCATATTGCCCCTACACTGAAAACACTATGACTGTTGTTTTTTTTTTTTAAGTAAAAATCTACTGTGTGTTGTAGGTGATGGAGGATTCGATGAGTTCAGCTACAACTCTGACAACGCCACAGGAGCAGGTAGATGATCTGATTGTGCAAATAGCTGAGGAAAGCGGGTTGGAGGTGATGGACCAGCTGAACCAACTGCCTGCTGGAGCTGCATCACTGGGAGAGACCTCGACACGCTCACAGGAGAAGGAAGACCAGCTCTCACGCAGGTACATCTTTTGTGTTTGAGGAAACCACAATACATTGTGGGTACATTTGCCTGTACATAGTGTACATGGGTTGTACAGTATATTTGTGGTGCACTGTGGATAACAGCATAGTGCACTATATAAGAAATGAAATTGTTCACCTAGAATTCCAACGGCTCTACAAAATGTCCGACACCCTAAATAAAACGCTAAACAATAAGTAAGGTTCAGTTTCAGACACAGCAACAGTTTCTGTTTATTTAATGAATTGAACACACACTGCCACAAAATAAAACATACAGTATTTAATGTGCTATAACTTTAAATGTTAAATGTCAGTAAATAATATATACAGTGTCATAGAAAATTTTGGGCATCTCTGTTAAAATGCAAGGTTTTTGTGATTTAAAAATCTGACAAAGATGAAAAATTTTAGAACTTTTTTCCCTCTTTAATGTGACCTGTAATCTGTGCAATTCCACTGAAAAACTGAAATCATATAGAGGGGAAAATTAAAATTAAAACTAAAACAATGAGGTTGAATAAATTTGGACAGCCTCTTGTAGTTGGACAACAATCTCATATATTCTTCATATGTCTGGACTGTGAGGTGGCAAGACAGAAACATTTTCTTACAATTAAAAACATCCAAGCTTGACTGTTTTGCCAAAATCATGTTAGAAAACATTTTGTAGTCTGATATGACCAGCTTTGAACTTTTTGGCCATAGTTCTAAAATATAAGTTTGGTGGAAAGCTAACACTGTTTTTGTTGCAACTGATTAAATATCAGGAAAATCCTACTAGAACAGCTGAACTTCATTTGAGGTTAATCAGAATGATGTTAGATGATGGCAGTTAGTTGTGTATTAACTATGGTTTAACATAAGCCACACCACCTGAACACAGCCACTCCTCCAATTACAAAAGTGTAATCCATAACCCATATTTTTGCAGCTACATTATTTTTGTTATTTGTTTTTATTTTTTGATTTCTATACAATGTCAGACAGTTTTTCAATTGAATTGTACAGATTATATATCACATTAAAGATGGAAAAAGTGCTTAAATTATGCATCTTGGTCAGATTTTTAAATCACAAAATCCTGATATTTTACTAGAGGTGCCAAAACTTTTGTATGACACTATAGATACATGTATAGGAAAAGCCCTCTTTATGCATCAGGACAGTATAAAAATAACCAGATACTTATAAGGTCATAGAAGTAGGTAAATACAACCCCAGATTATCAACACAACCAATTCCTAATGTAATGTTATATATATGCTAAAGGGGGTTCTACAAGCTATTGATTCATGGGGTGTACTTTGTCTTTCACACACAACATCTCCATTTTTATTAAATAAATAATGAAATTGTAGAATCTGTTGTAAGTTATTGTTCATCTGAGGTTGTATTTACCTGATTTAAAGACATGCTGAGGACTAAAGATCATTAAGTCCTGATTAGAGATGCACTGAAATGATTTTTTTTTTGTCTGAAACCGAAACTGAACAAAATGAAACATTTTACCAAAGGCCAAATTCTGAACATGGTTTTTCCACTATTACATAAATTAAATGTATTTTTGTCTTGGTTTTCAAAGAAAAAAAAATATTACTAAACTGCAGTTTAATATTCACTGCCTGGCCAAAAAATGTCACCACCTGGATTTAACTAAGCAAATAGGTAAGGTACCTTTTTCTACTTCCTTGGTCGCAGAAGTGCTCCACTCTGACTCGCTGTATTTTTTCACAGCGAGTCACACCAGAGGACTTCTATGATTGAGAACTAGAAAAAGGTAACGGTGTCATTAAAAACGTCATTGTTTGGTATCAAATATTTGGTCTTTTCACTTATTCGGCACTGGAAGTGTGTTTTTTGCCATTTTCAGCTGTAAAATTTTGGTTGCTGAATATTCTGTACATCCATAGTCCTGACACATAAAGCTACAGAATTCATAGAGAGGGTACTTTGTTTTTCAAATGACTGTGTACATGTCCACACTAATATAGTAATACCAAACTTTGTGTGGGTATGTTGTGCAGACTGGCAGCCCTGCGGAACTGAGCATGTGTTTCTTTGGCAAGATGGAGAGTGACCTGCTGTTTTACAGTCGGACTGGAGGTGGTGCTCTTTAGTCCAGCTTTACTCACTCTGAGGACGTGACATGGCCATTGATTTTTATCTCTACCAGATCTGTTTATACACAAACACTCCCACACACTGCAGAAAACAATCTCCCTTCTGTTTTTGACTTTTTGCTTCTCTCTCTCTCTCTCTCTCACACCCTCCATTTCTCTCTCTCTCTCTCTCTCTCACACCCTCCATTTCTCTCTCTCTCTCTCTCACACACCCTCCATTTCTCTCTCTCTCTCTCTCCTTTACCTCCCACACTCTCTCTCTCTCTCTCTCTCTTTACCTCCCACACTCTCTC
>BRDA01004421.1:0-12015 GCA_036984385.1 Crenuchus spilurus
TGTGTGTGTGTGTGTGAGAGAGAGAGAGAGAGAGAGAGAGAGACTGTGTGTGTGTGAGAGAGAGAGAGAGACACTGTGTGTGTGTGAGAGAGAGACTGTGTGTGTGTGAGAGACTGTGTATGTGAGAGAGAGAGACTGTGTGTGTGAGAGAGACTGTGTGTGTGAGAGAGAGAGACTGTGTGTGTGAGAGAGAGAGACTGTGTGTGTGAGAGAGACTGTGTGTGTGAGAGAGAGAGACTGTGTGTGTGTTCAGACTTTAGTCTTTAGTCTGATTTTAATCCAGATCTGCAGTATCTGTAGACAGAATTCTGATCATTTGCCTTTTGTATTTTACCAAAACCTTTTTCAACAATAATTCTGACTGACCTCCTGGTAACGTAATAGAAAACCTGCTAATAGACAAAATGACTGAATTATACTGCAGAATGCAAATAAAACACAGCTTAACATGCACATGCTTTAACTTCAGCTACAGTCCATCAGCTGACTGATATGTCCTGTAAACGTAGCACACACACCAGTGTTGTCCTCTGCTCGAGGGTACAGATCCTCCTCTCTGGGCTCAGGACACCAGGCCAGGGCGTGGATCTCCTCATCATGACCTCGCAAGCGATGGACCACTTCTCCTTTCTTGCTGATGTCTATCAGCACAATCATCCCATCTTTGTAACTTAAACAGAAGACGAGTTTATATGACATACAACTGAAAAACACACCAGTTAAGTTTATATAATGTAACATATCAGGACCAGTTTCGTGCTCACCCGACTGCTACATGGTTCTCACTGTGAGGAGAGCAAGCCAAGCAGAAGATGGTTCGGGGCTCAGGGAAGAAGCTGTGAGTGTCATTTCTGCCGTGCCAAAAGCACACCACGATGCCCTTTTCATCTCCAGACACCACCAGACCCTTCTCCACTGGAGACCAATGGATGGAGGTGATGGTGCTCTAAATAAACACAATCACAATTTTAACATATAGTGTACACACAGGTGCACTCTGTAGTTCTACACTTACAGACTGTAGTCCATCCGTTTCTCTTTGTTCACCCTCTTCTTCAATGGTCAGGACCCCCACAGGACCACTAAAGAGGAGGTATTATCTGGGTGGTGGTTCATTCTCAGCACTGCAGTGACACAGACGTAGAGTGATGCTGGGGCTGTCTTATCGCTGCTCACATGATCACTCAGGTTTGATGATGGTGGAGCAGAGGGATGCCAGTGTCTCTGGGAACTCCCGTGCTTGTTTACTTTCTGGCTCTCTCCTTTTAGGTAGGCTGTTCTAGATAGTTCTGCCAGAGTCATTATCCACATTCTTACAGGTCTCATAATCCCTGTGCGCTATAAACCCAAACAGAACTAATTCCATCTTTGTCTTTTTCTGAGCGAGTGATTGCCCACCGGTCCGGCCCGACACTGATACAAGATTGAACACTATCTCTGCATGATGCCCCCTTAGACCAGCTGCTCACCCAGCACCAGCTACTGAGACCTGCTCCAGATGTTCTACACTACTACCATACTAAAGTTTAAATGAACTCTATTTGCTGCTGCCATTATTATTAGCATTATTACTAGGGGCAGTCATGGTCTGGTGGCTAGGGATCTGGTCTTGTGGTCGGAAGGTTGCTGGTTCAATCCATGGGTAGGTCATGACTGAAGTGCCCTTGAGGATGGCACCTAACCCCCACTGTAAGTCACCCTGGATAAGAATGTAAATGTACTAACATTCTTACATCCTGTCACCATATCAGCACACCTGATCACTACAACAGCATCATAGGATGATAAGATGACTGTCTATCAATAACTTCCTCCAGCACTGAGGGAGTCTTGCCACTGTCACTCACTGGGACTGTGGTGTTTTGTAATGAATTCTGTAAAGATGTTTTGTGACATTCATTGTAAAAAGCGCTATATAAATGCATTTTATTTGACACAGTGTGACAGCAGTGCTGAGAATGATCACCACCCAAAAAATAGCAGCTCTGTGGTGGTCCTGAGCAGCGAAGAACAGAATACTAAAGTATACAGAGGAACAGATGGACTAGAGCCTGTAACTGTAAGACTACAAAATGCACCTGTATGCCCAGTGGAGCTAATAATGGACAGTGAGTGTAGCTACAAGGGGATGGTTATAATGTTCCCTCCAACACAGAATTCTCAAACACTGCTATTGAGTTACCTGATGGGCACTGTGTTCTGCCAGCAGACGTTTCTGGTTGATGTCCCATATCTTCACTGTCTTGTCATCTGAACTGCTGGCACAGATGTGTTCTTGTCCTTCATGCTGGCAGAAGGCAAAGCCAGAGACTCTGTCAGTGTGACCACTGAGTTCAGCTGTGAGGTGAAAATAACAGCATGAGGATCATGTGGGTGACAATCTGAGGTAACGTGTTTACTGTGTAAATGTTACCTGTGAGTGCTGCTGAAGCTGCTGTTACTCTCACTAAGTACAGCGTGTTTTTAGCCCCAAAGCCCAGCACCCCGTCCCTGTTTACGTCACTGCAGCGGGAGCAGTACCAGTTTGGAGAAGCTGGAAGAAGCCTCTCATGCATCCTGAGTCAGACACTGTAGATTTATGACCGCGTCAGTCAACTGTAAAGCTGAGACCAGGTTACAGCTGCTAACTGCTAACAGCTCCATTCAGCCATGCTGCTTCAACAGCGACCGTACGGTGAGGGGAAGTGTCGCAAAAAAACTCAGTCACGTAACAGCTACGCAAAAACACACTGAGATAGATTATTATTATTAAAAAAACAATGTAAAACACATAATAATAATAATAATAATAATAATAATAATAATAATAATAATAATAATAATAATAATAATAATAATAAAACAAGGGTTAAATGTAATTCTTCTGTTGGCAAAACAAAATAATAAAACATAATAAATAAATAAATTATGATTTAAACATTCATAAGTGCCAATTCTCTATCCGAAGACCAATTTTGCTACCTTTGAAAGGGAATTGGGACATTATTAAATACAGCCCTTTTTAAAATAAAAAGCTATTAAAACTAGTAAAGCATTAATTTATTAATTATTTGTGTCCTCTTAACTTTTTGGTGTGTATTTCTATTGTTTTTGTAAATACGCAGTTATGGTGTATTATGTTATGTCTTAATTTTTATATGGTGTAAAATGTTATTTTAATTTCAGAATAAAAAAATATATTTAAAAAAAGCTTTCGTTTGCGACTCTGGCCAGTTTCCGGTTGCTACGTAATTAAAATGGCGGCCTCCACTGTGACAGCGAGTGGTGAGTCTAACTGCGATTATTTTTGCTTTTTTTTTAAAGGATGTAGTGAATTTTACACAGCTTTGTAATATCTTCTGACTATAAATTATGTTTATCGATTCACAGGGGCACTGCTCGGCCGTCTGTTTGGACACCTTCACTCGAGGTTAGTAAGTCTGGAAGGTGTTTAGCTCAGCGGTGCTACAGCAGCAAGGACACAGATTTACATCAACATCTCTCTCGCTCACTCACTCACTCTCTCACACACACACACACACACACACACACACACACACACACACACACACTCCTTTCTTGTAATTAGTTGGAACCTGTTTTAAAAAGATGTTCAGTAGTGATGAACAGAGCCAGAGAGTGTTGTACTTTTAGGAAAAGTGCGTGAATATAATTTAAGATTTGTTTACGTTTAAATTTTGTGGGCAAATGCATCGTTTTCCAGACATGTAAACTTGGGGGGAAATACTTAAATATTGAGAGAACTGTATTATCATTGTACGTTTTTATGTTTAAGAATATAAATAAAAATGAATGTTGTATGTACATCTTTAATTATAAATATGTACTTTACATTTATACATAATATCCAGTGTCACATCAGACATTTTAATATCATTATTTAATTAATTCATAGCGTCATCATTGATCACTATGACTTATTTAAATGATTATTCATATAGTATCAGCTTGTACAGCAGTGTGCAATGAATATAAAATATCACAGTTTAACTTTCTAAAATAAATTATAAACACAAATCAACGTTTTCATGATGTTCCAGCTTTTGGTATTATATCACTACTGGATTATAATATACACTACCACTCAAGTTTGGGATCACACATTAAACTGAACATCTGTGACGACCTGGACTTTTATTTTCTGTTTTTTTTGTTTTGATTTGATGATAAAATCCACAAATTCTGCTGCCTCAGATACTCAAATGTTTGTTAGAAGAATGAGGTAGGACAGAGTCATGTCCAGTGATGTCTCACACACAGTGTGTTAAACCTCTGGTGGAGATTAAACCGCTGTAGTAAAGCTTCTAAACTCTCCTAAACTCACCATCAACAACTTGTGAAGTAAACACAGTGACACTGTAATACCTCACCTTTCTACCATAGAAGACTGAATATCTGGAGCAGCAGCATCTGTGGACTTTATTATAGTCTAGAAAAAATAAATAATTTAATAATAATAATAATAATAATAGAGCCATTCTGAAATAAAAGTATAGATTGTCATGGAAAATGCTGGCTGATCCCAAACTTTTGAGCAGTAGTGTAGATGTCTGTTAGGTCACAGATAAGTATTTCAAGTATATATACTAATGACTTTATAAACGACTGACATAAAACTCATAACAGATGAGCTCTGACCTCTGGTTCTGTTTTACAGAGAGGTTCTGTTCTCAGGCTCACATTACTTCATCATACTACATCATGTTCATTCCTATAAAAAAGACTGCACTTTATGAAATAATGACATTTTTAAATCAATAATGAAACCATTTCTTTGTCTCTGTGTGCTGATCACACTGTTCTGCTTGTTGGTACTGTAGGTTTCTCAGGCCCTGCTCGCAGGTGTCTGGTCTCCACACTACGGCGTTATTGAACACCAAGAACTGGGAGAGGAAAAACCGTATTTTATACCCACCTCAGGAGAAAGATGAGCCCCCCAGACCAGCTGTTAGTGACACTTTCACCTGTTTTTTAATTTGGGCTAAAAGTGTTAGTGTGTTATTGACCTAAGCTCTCCTGTTTATGTAATAGGAGATTTATCACTGCAGACGACAAATTAAGTACAGCAAAGACAAGATGTGGTACCTAGCTAAGCTGGTAAGTCACTGCTGCACATTATCAGTCTCATTAAAGCTGCTGGCCAGGTTGAACAAACTCGGCTGTCAGTATGTTCAGTATGGCACATGTGTAGTCAACAGCATGAAGACATTTGACTTTGTGTGGCTCCTGTTATCAGTGAGTATTAGGGCTGCAGGAAAAAAATCGCTTCAAGCTCAAATCGCGTTTCTAACATTGAACGATTCAGAATCGATTCTCGTTTTTCAAAAAAGAATTTTTTTTGCGGGTGTGGATGTGCCTTCTCAGCCACCGTAGTGCTAGGCAAAACAAGGAAGCAGCATGGGCTATGAAAGCAACTATTTGGAAACACTTTGGATTTTACCGTCAACCCGGCCCGGGTAAGAAAGGGCTGGACGTGACTTGTGTGATTTGCAGAGATTGCAGCCCTACTGAGTATTAATTGGGTCTCTAATACCCACCCAGCTCTGATGACGCGTGTCGTTGGAGAGCTGCCATCATCTAACGTCCACCCAAATAAGTTCAGCAGACAGAACAGTGAGTTATTCTTTAGTTAGAAGTGGGAGATAAGAGCCTAATACGGCTTCCACCAACGTATACAATGACTAAGCACTCAGAAAAGTCTGCTGTCTGACTAAGTTTGTGTGTTTTGTGCCTGTAACTTGTTCTGTTTTGGACGTTCGTATGAAATGACCTGTCCTCTATAAAAGACACATTAACAGTAAAAGGTCAGAATTAAGCTGTAAAGAGAGATGCCAAGTTCTTTTGTTTAGTGTCTGCACATGACTTTATCTTCCTCTAATTGAGATGAGACTGTACTTTATGCACTTACTCATAGATGTACATTGTTTAGTTGAATCCATTACCTAACCATTAGTCTTCCTGATGACAGATCCGAGGAATGACCATCGACCAAGCTCTTGCTCAGCTCGAGTTCAGCGACAAGAAGGGAGCCAAAGAAATAAAAGAGGTACCAGTGCAGCTTTTAAAGTCCCTGTATCATCACAGATTACTAATAAATACACGTTTTACCGCCTGTGTACCCCCAGGTGTAAATCTGAAGTGTTAACGGAGTTTTTGTGTGACAGGTTCTTTTAGAAGCCCAGGAAATGGCAGTGAAGAACCACAATGTAGAATATAAATCTAATTTGTATCTTGGTAAGTTTTCAGAGTGTCTATAAAAGTATGTTTTGGTCCTGTTGAGCATGAATTGAGGATACTGTGAAGAATTTCAGGGTTAAACACTAAATATTTTTAAACAGTTGATAGTTGTCAGATTTACATCTGTTAGAGAGGAATGAAGTGCTACTGTACTAAGACTGTACTACTGTACTAAGACTGTACTACTGTACTAAGACTGTACTACTGTACTAAGACTGTACTACTGTACTAAGACTGTACCGAGTCTGTTCACAATGACTGTTGAGAATAGATCTGCACAGTGAAAGTCAGTGAGAATAAAATTTGGGGTGTAAGAAATAGCAACACAAGTGTTTATAGTATTGTTCTCTGATACTGTATCGATTCTCATAAACAGTTCTGATTTTAGTTTAATAGCTATTACAGGTGCATAAAAAAATGCCAACAGCCAATGAAAAGCCAGCAGTCATTATCTCAGATCATTAGAATATTATATAAGACCAATTAAAACATGATGTTTAATACATAAATGATGTTCTACTGAACAGTATGTACAGTATATACACTCAGAACTTGGTCGGGGCTCCTTTTGCTTGAGTCCAGCGTGGCATGGAGGTGATCAGCCTGTGGCACAGCTGAGGTGGCATGGAGGTGATCAGCCTGTGGCACAGCTGAGGTGGCATGGAGGTGATCAGCCTGTGGCACAGCTGAGGTGGTATGGAAGCTCAGGTTGCTTTAATAGCGGCCTTTAGCTCATCTGCATTGTTGGGTCTGATGTCTCTCATCTTCCTCTTGACAGAAGCTCATAGATGCTCTGTGAGGTTTAGGTCAGGTGACTTTACTGCCCAGCACAGCCATTCTGTGGTTTTTAAAGCAGCTGTTGGTACTGTTGGCAGTGTGGGCAGTGCCAAGTCCTGCTGGATAAATTAAACCCACATCTCCATAAAGCTCGTCAGCAGAGTGAAGCGTTACAATCAGTGAAGGTAAATTGAGTGTTTGTTTGGTTCAGACTGAAGTCAGGTGATCTGATGGAGTTTCAGAAGAATAGAAACATCTGAGACTGTTTTGCTGACTTGCCGTCACTGCTTTCATGCTAAACTGTATCTGTTCATGTTTAGAGTTAATGAAAGTTTTCATTCAGATAGAGTGTAAAACCAAAAACCTCGGGTCACACAGTGTGTGTTGTTGAGTTTTTAAGTTAAAAGTGCAGTTATTTAAGGTAACAAACGTAAATCTCGCAGCTTCTGACCATTTCAGTGCACAGTTTCTCTTTCTTTTCTGAATTTAAGACGGTGAAAATGAAAAGGAGGACAAGTGCTGAGGTTTGTTCTGTGTTGGATGTGTTGACTGTTTAGTTTCTAAGTGAACAGAAGTCATTTGATCAGGGTGTCTAAACTTTTGCCTGCGTTAGTACGTGCTGAAGTCCAGGCTTACATTGAAGGAGCTAATAGCTTTGAAAGGTGTGCTCATTTAAAGAGCTGTGGTAGAATAAGTGAATCCTGTGTTTGAGGCTTTTCTCAGGTGTGATGAGTCTACTCTGGTATTTGACCAAAAAGAAGATCCGTGAGCAGGTGTGTCTTACAGCTGTAATGTCTGAATGTTTGTTTGCTGACATTCATGAAGACTCTTCTCTCCACCAGCCGAGTCCTTCTCATCCAAAGGCACGTACCTGAAACGCATTCGCTACCACGGCCGCGGCATGTTTGGCATCATGGACAAGGTGCGCTGTCACTACTTTGTGAAGCTGGTGGAGGGCTCGCCTCCTTCGGTGGAGCAGAAAACCACATTCGACCAAGCCAAGGAGTACGTGGAGCAGCTGAGGAGCCGGACGATCACCTGCTCCCTTTAACGGGAATGGCCGCTTGCCGTGTTGCTGTGTTTGTGTAAATAGTGATGAAATAAAGCATTTGTCTCGACTGGAATTGAATGTGGTGATTTTTGAGCTCTTGTGAGGTTCCTGCCCGGTTCCTCAGTGTAAGAGATGATCTAGTAGAACAACGGCGCCTCCGAGTGACCTTCCCGGCCTGGGCAGTGCCGCTACATGACATTTCCATTCATGACATTTCCATCCACTACGTTCTTCATTAGCTGGCTGATGAGTGTGGCCTCGGCCTTTTCCTGTAACCTTTGATGGCACTTTCCAGTTTTATGCTGTCATGTGCCCTTTTAGCGCGAACATGACCAGACTTGTTCCGCTCAAATGTGGCCGGCAGAGCAGCTGATCTGTAATGATTGCTTCCATTTCCCACCTTTTGAAGCACAATACAGACACCAAGACTGAATAATCAGTTAATTATGGGTCCGTTTCTTCCTTTAGATGATGGCTCTGATTGAAACATGCTGCTTCGTCCAGTCTGTGGTCGTTGACGGTGAAAATCAAACCGAGTGTGATTACGGTTCTGCAGCCTGAACAGTTTTAGGAGATTTAGTCTGGATTACAGAGAACGTACAGGACTTCTGGACTTGGTTTTGTCTGAATTGGAGCGTCTGTGATTACAGCTGCAGTCAGACGTCTGTAAGGGGAAAAGCACTCTGCATGTTTTATTCATAAAAATAAAGTGGATTTGAGTCGACTTCAGGAGCCAAATCACCTGGAAATGCCCAGCTGTCCTCTGCTGCGTGTGGTAGACAAAGGCAGGGAGCTCAGTCCCGTTTCGTGTCGTTTCATTTTTCCCCTTCATTAAATTAGAATGGGTCTAGTGGTGACTGCTCTGTCTAATGCCACGTCAGGTGACTGCTCTTGCCCTCACTTATTTTAAATTTGCTTTCAGTGCAGGGACTTGTTGCTTATAATCTAAGCATCCACTTTAACCAATATTCATCGTCTGTATGCAGATTTCTGTCATCTCGTACAAATCGTGGTTTTCTAACCTCTTATCAAAAGAGACAAGAGCACCGTTTAAAAAATCAACATTTCTCTGCCTTTAGTGGCGACTCCAGCATGGAGAGTATTGAATGGAAAGCACTTAAAAAAGGAAACGCATCCTCGGCTTGTTATCCTCTGGCGGTGGGTGGCTGTTTTCAATTTAAAGGGCTTTACAGCACAACAGAATTATTTATCAAAATCCCCAAAACGATGTCCAGTCGTCCTGCTGCCTTACCATAACAGTAAACACATCTACAGGGTTGGCAGTCTTAGGCCTGTCTTTCATTCTGATCTAAAAGCTGTATCCTGCAGCCAAATCCCAGGCTAGGCTATCATGTGACCATCTGAAACTGATCCCCCATCAGTGGGAAAAATGGCCGAGGCTCTATCAGAAGCACGGCTTTGTGGCCACCTTCTAATTTCCCCACAGTTCTATGTTCTTAGTGTAACATGAGGCGAGGGGCTCTTCATCTCGTCGCCTACAGTGTGCTCTAAAATAAAATGCCATCTCTTGGCCCCAATTTAAGCAGACAAGTGCCCTCAATTTCAGGTTAGAGCCCTGGTCTATCCCCTTGCTGCTGGAGCTCAGAGCACTGAGGTACACTAAGAAGAGCACCTGTTCTCTTAGCACATGGTTCTGGTTCTGGCACTGTGCTATGCCAAAGCCCAATTCACTCCATCTCACACAGCAAATCTGAAACCGTGTCCTGGTGCAGTGGACGCTGCCCGGCTCCAGTTCAGGCCAGGTTTGTGTGAATGATGTTACGGTGACGTTAGAGTACAGTGTGTTACAGCGGCTCATCAGTTTTGGGCATCGCCAGTTTGAGCACTTGGCAGTCTGCAGAAGTGAAGGTAGCTTACTGTCATTTTTTGGTAACATTAATCTAACAAACGTAGCTGCCTACCTTACCCAGTGTGGCGTAGCAGATGTTATTGGACTAATTCCAAATCCCGCCTCATTTTCTTAACCAACCAATCACAGCTTAGGAGCCACTTCTACTTAGCGATGCATGAATCCATGTTTTCTGGATTCTACTTAATTAATTTTAGTCAATTCAACACCAGGGAGAAGAAACGCATAACTACGTGTTACAATGACCAAATAAATATACACTCACTGGCCACTTCATTAGGTACATATACAGTGTTTCTACATTCATTGTCCGTTTGAGCTCCACTGACCGTGTAGGTGCAGTTTGTAGTTCTGTCCAGTTACAGACTCCTTTCACACTGTTCTTTAATGGTCAGAACCACAGAGCAGATAGGGGATCATTCTCAGCACTGCAGTGACACTGATGTGGTGGTGGTGTGTTAGTGAGTGTTGTGCTGGTGTGTGTAGATCAGACACAGCAGAGATGATGGAGACTATAAACACTATGTTAGCTCACTGTCTGCTCTATTACACACATCTACCTTACTGGTCCATCAAGTCAGAGACAGCAGCTGTATTGTTGCTTCACAGTTCGTGTTGGTCCTCTAGTCCTTCACTGGTGGTCACAGGACTCTGATTGGCTCAGACAATGTATGTCCAAGACTGATGAAGGCACACATCTCAGTTTTAGGAACCTCTGAGCACATCTTCAGCGCTTTGGAAGACATAATGCCTGGTTCCTGTGCCAAAGAACATGTGCCCCAGCTCACCCAATGACTTCAGGCTGGTCAACATCACACATTATGAAGACTGTGGAACAGTCTGTACTGTTTGTCTGTCAGGAGAAGGTGGGATGCTATCCTCTACCTCCTCCACCGGACTTATTCCCACCTGGATAAGAGGAGTGGCACTGTGAGGATAATGTTTTTCAGTGCCTTTAACACCATACTGCCCCTTCTACTGAGAGACAAGCTGGACAGGATGCAGGTGAACCCACACCTGGTAACCTGGATCACAGACTAGCTCACTGGCAGACCGTATGTCAGACTGAGGGACAGTATGTCAGACAGACTGTATGTCTAAGACTGTGATCAGCAGTACAGGAGCATCACACTTTACTGTTCACACTTGACATTCTGACTTTCAGTACATGGGTGTGTCAGGAGTGGGCAGGAGGCTGAGTACAGGACACTGGTGGATGGTACCAAAGGAACCATTTACAGCTCAACACATCCAAAGCTAAGGAGATGAGCCAGTCTTCATTAAATGGGCTGACGTTGAGGGGGTCAGGACCTGTAAATAGTTGGACTGCAGCTGGATGACTGGACTGGTCAGTGGGCACAGACACTCTGTACAGGAAGATCTCCTAAGGAGACGGGGGTCCTTTATCATCTCCAGGAAACTCCTGCAGATCTTGTACCACTTCATAGTTGCCCACCTTTTATGTGGTGGTGTGCTGAGGAGGCAGCGCCAGGAGGAGAGATGCGCCGTGTCTGGACTAGCTGGTCCTAGCTGTGGCTAGCTGTGGCTGGAGTAGACTCTGGACTCTTTGACTTGAGAGACAGACAGAAGGACTAACTTTCTATCAGGGACAAAGAGAGTCACCCATCACACACCACCATCAGGTAACAGAGGAGTGTGTTCAGTGGAAGACTGCGGGTACTGAGCTGCTCAGCAAGCCCTCTCCAGTCATCATTTGTTCCCACAGCCATCAGACATGTTAACTCTGCCTGTGGTGGATTAATCTTAACGTTAGCACAGTCTTACAGTCATCATTACATATGTCTGTCTCAGTGTACCGGAGTAAACACATCCACTGTGTACATACTCAGCTTAATGTATAATCATTTAATGTACACACACTCTGCTTGTACAGTTACTGCTAATATTTTGGCTGCTCAGCTACTTTGCACATCAGCTCACTTTTGACTTTATGCACTATGTTCTTGTTTTTACTACTTTGTTATTATTATATTATATCTTACATCTTTATTCAATCAATCAATCAAATTTTATTTATAAAGCGCTTTTTACAACTGATGTCACAAAGCAGCTTTACAGG
>BRDA01004424.1:7514-24643 GCA_036984385.1 Crenuchus spilurus
ATTTATTTCTAGGTTTTTGCCAATTTTTATCCCCTTCCCAATGTAGTGGTATCCAATTAGCCCATCCCCTCCGTTAGGCCTCTCCCCATCACTTTGCAATGTCCCTGACTCTAGGAGGGTGCAGGCAAGCACAAGCCTCCTCTGTTGTGTGTGATGCAGCCAGCGCCTCTT
This sequence comes from Crenuchus spilurus, assembly GCA_036984385.1. Taxonomy (NCBI): domain Eukaryota; kingdom Metazoa; phylum Chordata; class Actinopteri; order Characiformes; family Crenuchidae; genus Crenuchus; species Crenuchus spilurus. The sequence continues at coordinate 7,686 of BRDA01004424.1, forward strand.
TTCGAACCACCGCTGATACACCGTCACTGGAGAGCCTAACACGCTCGGAGGAAAGTGCAGGATTCCCAGCTCCGATTGGACCAATCAGTAGTCCAATGTCCTGAGCCAGCGGACATTGCAACGTGAAAGTGATCGTGAGAGTGAGAGCGCCATCTACCCGCCCAGAGAGAGCACTGCCAATTTTTGCTCTCTTGGGCCCCGGCTGTTGATGGCAAACAGCATGACCGGGATTCAAACTCGTGATCCTTGGGTCATAGTGGTAGCATCTTCGCCCGCTGAGTCACTCTGGGCCCCCTAAAAATTATATTATTATGAACTAGACAACAAGAGTTATATTCTAAAATGACAGAAGTTACTTTTAAATATTTAAATGTAAAAAAAAAAAAAAAAAACCTAAAAGTTTGTTCACTTCAGAGGACATTTGAACTCATTTTCACTTGGAAATCCAATAAAACATTTACTACAATGTCCATTTAACTCAGAAAATGATCTATTATAGTATTTAAAACATATGTATTCAGTGTATTGTTAATAATTCTGATTTGTACTGAAATAACTGATTAATAATAATTTCAACATGCATAGAATTTTAAACATCTATTAAAAATGTATCCATAAAAGTTTCCCCATTTCACCACAAGGTGTCAGCACTAGTTCATGTTTCTAGCATTAAACTCACATTATAGCACAGACACAGAAGTTTAATTTCCTGCTTCTGCATCAGACCATCACTGATGTCGCCATCAGATCATAATCAGATACACAACAACAAATATGCAGCCAATACGCAATAACCAAGTGACTTTGCCATTTTGAAAAGTGACCTCAAAACAGATTAAAAGCTGCAGTTGAGTCTGGACAACAGTTTCATAATGTTTGTCTGGAGTGCAAAGTCCAAATCTCCTGGACTTACGCCAGTGTGAAGGCAGGAACATTCTGATCTAAGAAGCTGGGGAGTCATTAGGTAAATCAGATGATTTGGGGGTTTAATCCACATGTTGTTATTATTAATAAAAAACAAGTCACTACCTAAGAGAACATAAAATCCATCAGTAGAGCAAATAGGACACAAACTAAAGACTAAGACCAGTGTAAAAGTAAACAGGTTAGTCTGATTAGGTTGATGTTAAACTAAACCCAGTCCTCATGGATTCTAAGCAAAAGGGATTTTCAGACATTGATTAATGATGTTTGAGTCTTCTGTGAAGAGTAGAGTCTGAATAGGTAGCCTCAGTGCACCACTGTTCATTAACAGTCCTATCTGCATGCATCCTGAAGCATTAGAGTCACTGACGGATGTACAAGCTTCTCTGAAGTACTTTAATTGCGCTGATGAAGAGCAGCATGCAGACTGGGATAATAAGGAGCTCCAGCAGGGTGGTTTCCTGCCTGACGGGAAGCTTTGGGCTCGGCCATACTTGTAAATGCATGAGTCACTGAAGCTACAGTAGCATTCTATCAATTTGATTTACTTACATTATCTTCATTTAACCAGTCAAAGTAAGATAAATACCAAAAGACATAAAACAGAATCATATCACTGAAATTCAGAAAAGTCCACTGTGTGAGCGATCAGAAAAAGAAATAAAATGACTATGATTTGGACACTGTAGCTAATTAACAACAGGAAAATTTGAATGATCTTAAAATGTATTTAGTTTAACTTAATTTAGTTTAAGATTTTCAATTGGACTCAGGTCTGGGCTCTGGCTGGGCCAAAACTTTGATCTTCTTCTAGTTAAGCCATTTTTTTGGTCAATGTGGAGGTATGCTTTGGGTCGTTGTCATGGTCAAAGGTCAAAGGTGTTGTGCTAAAATGACTGATATTTGGTTCATAAGCACATAGACATTATATACCTAGACGCGGCATTGAGCGCTGACTCATATGTCAACATCGCCGCCATATTGGAAGTGGCAAAAGCGACCAAAATAACATGAGAGAGATGCTGCACTCTGGTGCTGTGTGGAGTTTTTCCAAACCATTTTACACTCAAAACGGGATCACATGGGATTACCTTTCACAAGTAAGACTGACGAATTGTTTTTGATCGTATTTGGCCATTCTAACATTTTAAAAACAAAATTATTTTTTTGTGCCTAAAAGTTTCCCAGTGTATATTAGTGCACATCTGAATGTGTGAATGAACGCATTAGCTTATAACTTTGTAGAAAGGCGATTTATGAAGTTCATTACATTCACTTGTATTAGTTCACAGCACAGCTTTGCCTCTTCCAATATGGCGGACACAGAGTTACGTTACATCAGCGGGCCAACCCAGTCCATGACGCGTCTAGGTATTAATGTCTATGCAGAAGCAGAAAAACAGTGTCACGTCCCCACCTGGCTCCTGTCTACTTCCCTGTGTCACGTCACTGTCCACACCCCCTTGTGATGTCACTTTATCCCACATGTCTGCTACGTCATGTGTCTCACTGATTAAGCCCTCTATATAGTCTCCTTTGGTCTTCCTGTCATTGTCAGTCATTGAATGTGAATGTTAAAGTCTCAGCGTGTTTCCTGGTGTCTTGTCAGTAATAAACCATCTTGGATCACCCTCCTGTCTGGTCCCAGGTCCAACAGCAGATATACAACCTGAATGGAGAATGCTGCCTCCACCATGCTTCACTGTGGGTATGGTGCCTCCTGGACCAATTTTCTTCTTGTCTTTTCATCATTTTTAAATGGAAGTCAGCACTTCTTGATGACCGTCTTCACTGTGTTCCATGGTATAGCTAATGCCTTGGGACTGTTTAGTCCCCTTCTCCTGACTCATGCATTTCAACAATGAGATCCCTTTGATGCTTTAAAAGCTCATTGTGGACCATGGCTTTTGATGTACGTTGCAATTGATTAAATATAGCTAGCCAACTTGGAAATCTTGTTGTTGAACATTATTAATTGAAGAAACATTTAGTCGGTTAAAATTTTTTAGAAAAATGTAAATATACTTTTGATTATATACAGAGTAATGTACTTGCTAGCTAGCTAGCTAGCTCTGCTGGCTCAGACTATAGCTACTATACATTCCTTTTGCTGAACATTTTTAGAGTGCCTTGTGAAATTATTCACCCCCTTGGCATTTTTCGTGTTTTGATACCTCACAACCGGGAATCAAAATGAATTATTTGATGGTTTGCATAATTTCATTTACAGAACATTCCTACAACTTTAAACATCTGATTATCTTTGTATTGTGAAGCAAACAACAAATAAGAAAAAATAAAACTTCAGTGTGCATAACTATTCACCACCCTAAAGTCAGTTCTTCGTAGAGCCACGTTTTGTGGCAATTACAGCTGCAAGTCTCTGTGGATAAGTCTCTATGAGCTTGCCACATCTTGCCACTGGGATTTTTGCCCATTCCTCTGTGCAAACCTGCTCCATCTCCTACAAGTGAGATGGTTTACACTGGTGAACAGCACTTTTCAAGTCTGATCACAGATTCTCATTTGGATTAAGGTCTAGGCCAGGGGTGGGCAACTCCAGTCCTGGAGTGCCGGATTCCTGTAGAGTTTGGTGATTTCTCTGCTCTGGCACTACAATTAAACCTGCTCATTACCTGCTGAGCAGAATCAGGTGTGTTTGATCAGGAAGATCACAAAACTCTGCAGGAATCCAGCACTCCAGGACTGGAGTTGCCCACCCCTGTTCTAGGCCATTCCATTACATTTACACGTTTCCTCTTAAAACACTCAAGTGTTGCTTTAGCAGTTTAGGTCATTGTCCTGTTGGAAGGTGAACCTCCATCCCAGTCTCAAATCACTGACAGACCGAAACAGGTTTTGCTCAAGAATATCCCTCTATTTAGCACCATCCATTTTCCCCTCAACTCGGACCACTTTCCCAGTCCCTGCTGCTGAACAACATCCCCACAGCATGATGCTGCCACCACCATGTTTCACCGTGGAGATGGTGTTCTTGTCTTGATGAAATGTGTTGGTTTTGCACCAGACAGCGTTTCCTTGGTGGCTAAAAAGTTCAATTTTCGTCTCAGCTGACCAGAGCACCTTCTTTCATACATTTGGGGAGTCTCCCACATGCCTTTTGGCAAACATTAAAATGAGTCTTCCTATTTTTGTCTGTCATTAAAGACTTTTCTGGCCACTCTTCCATAAAGCCCAGCTCCATGGAAGGACAGATGCTTCAGTCTCTGTCTGGGAACTCTGCAGCCCCTTCAGAGTTAACTTTGGTCTCTATTCTGCCTCTCTGATGAATGTCCTCCTTGCCAGGTCTGACAGTTTTGGTGGGCAACTTCTTTTGGTAGGTTTGTTGTGGTACCATGTTCTTTCCATTTGATGATGATGGGTTTGATGGTGCTCCAGGGGATCATCAGAGATTTTGATATATATTTTTAACAACCCAACCCTGACTTATACTTCTCAACAACTTTGTCTCTGACTTGTTTGGAGATCTCCTTGGTCTTCCTGGTGTTGTTTCGTTAGTGGTGCCTCGTACTTAATGGTATTGCAACCTCTGAGGCATTTCAGAAAAAGTGTGTATATACTAACAGATCAGGTGGCACACAGGTGGACTTCATTTCACTAAGCAAGTGACTTCTGAAGGTAACTGGTTCATAGCAAAAGGGTTGAAGACAAATTTTCAGCTTTATATTTCTAATTTCCCTTCACCAGCTGTTTTTAAGGGAATCATGCTACATGATATTACTTGATCATATTACTTGTCCAACAGAAGGTGGTGAAGACAAGTGACAAAACATACAAAAACAACAAAAAATACACAGAAAATGAGAGCACTGTGCCGTGGGGTCTATGCAAACTATTTTGCGCAGATGCATCACAAACAGATGAAAAAACATTTAAATGCAGGTTGTAATGTAACAAAATAGGTAAAACATCAAGGGGGTGAATACTTCTGCAAGACACTGTACTTGAAGTAACATTTGGTAACTTTATATTTTAGGTAGAGTGAATGTAATTGTAAGTTAACTACACCTACAAAATACACCATGGTTCTACCATAGAGAACCATACCAGCACACAGAAAGTCTAACAAACCATTATTCTGTAAAACCACTTGTGAAATGTAACAATGTACCAATGGTGAAAAGAAATAAAATTTTGTATGACAGTACAGTGACAGTGGCTTGATTTGACTAAAATACTGCTTACCTACATAGCTGCCTATGAAGGCAGCAGGAAGTAAGGCAGCTCAATAAGTTTTGAAACACAATCACTATGTCATACAACCAGCATAGGACCACAAGTGCTTTCAAAACCACATCACTTGTATGCACTTAAATGACATCAGGTGGTTTGATAGCTAAAGAGTTGTTCATATCCAGTGTGTGGTTTCTGATCATAACAGATTCTGTGTTCGGTGATATCTCCCGGGGTAATGATTAGCTTGGCTAGTATGTTATGAATTAGTACATACCTTTGAACTACAGTTCATATTTGTAATTATGTGGAAGCTTACAAATGAACTAATGATGATACAACAACGCTAAAATGTGTAGAATATTAATGGTTTGGACCCCACCTTACATAGTCTCCTTCTGTGCTTCATTATTCATGAATCAAACTGCCTTCTGCATACATATGAGCATTAAAAACCAATGTAAATAAATAATTCATTGTTCTGTGAAAACTACCATGTAAAGCTTCTAGCTTGATCTTTCAGGAACATTATTGCAGGAGATGATGTGCATGAACACTGATTAAGTGCAAAATCTGTACTGTCAGTTTGAATATCTAAGAATTATTCTTAAGAAAATAAATAAATAAATGGCTCAACTCAAATATCTAAATCAGACAGCTGTAGAACATTTGTCCCAAAATCCCACATCTCACTGTTTTCAGACTCATTCCAACACAATTCTTCCAGGAACTGTCAAGGAAAGAGACAACAATAAACAGACTCTGCTTGAAATAACTGTGCCAAGCATCTGGGAACAGCTGGCATCAACAACAAGGGACAAAAACAGAATACATGCTCAATACATATGTATTAGTCATAGGACGGATTAGCACAGAGCAGTTTAGCTTATTGGATAAAATCCATTTAAATCTAGAAATGGTTTAGGATTCTTTATATCATTAAATACTTAAGTGTTATAATATTAATCTATACTTTTACATTAAATGAACAGGACACATAAGCTGTGAAGTCTTAAAAAGTTCATACATTACTATTTTATAACCTCTTCTTTCCTTTTTATCTTTGTTCCAATCTCTTTGTTTCTGTACCTTTAAATTTATGCTGTTCTGATTTGCTGCCTTGTACACAGTAATATGTCAGTGTTAAATCAACACTATTAGAGTTAAATTAACACTGAGGGTGTCAAAATGTAACACTCTCAGTGTTAATTTAACTCTAATAGTGTTGATTTAACACTGGCAGATTTACTGTGTACTGTACCTAACTCAAAACCAGTCCAAGATTAAACACTTAGAAAGTACACAGGGAATGGAATAGGCGTGGCTAAACTGATGTAAGCTCAGAATGTAGATAAATGAAAATGGGTTCACAAACACTGAACACAAAGCAAGTTGGGTTCTCAGTAGTTTCTGTATATGAACCATATGATCCACTAAATGATCCACTAAGAGTAAACACAACTCCCTGTGAGCACCAGATCAAAAACAGAAAAAAAACAAGTAAAAACTTTATGCATAATTTTTATGAGTTTGGCCGCCATTTCAAGTTGGGTAATCTTTTTTTCATCTCTCCTGTCCATTCCATTTGCTTTGTCAGAGCACTTTTATTTCTGTTGTCTGGCACAAATCCTTTTTTTAACTCCAACATGCTGGTAAACCATCCTATTCAGCATAAAATGTATCAAATTATTCATGAGCTCGCCATAAACAGCAAAATAGTTTGTTTCAGGAAAAGATAAAATCATAGGGTTTTAACTGGGTTGCAAAAATACATCTTGGCTGACCAAAGACATGCACCTTCTACGTTTTCTTCAACCCAGCCACCTGCTGAAGAATCTGGGTCACTATAGAAACACCTACAGCCAAAACTGTTACCAACACTAATGCTTTATTTTAGTGTAATGACTTACCCCACTCAACCTATATTAGCATTACTAATTGAATATGCACAACAATTCAAGATATTCTCTACTGAATAAATAAAACACACCTACACAGGTGTTAACTTTAAGTTTAAAGTAATTCATTTAGGCTAAATATGTTTTCAGTCCACTCTGTGCCAATAACACAGCTACAAACTACTAAGTTGTGTGCTGTATGAGGTCTCTGAAGGTGTCCTGTGGTGAAGAAGCCTCGCAGTCATCTATACATTTTAAGTTAAAATTTCACTTTATGTGTAATGAATATAAAATGTGAACATTTTTGAAAATTGAAATATTTTTCACTTTTGATGTGGCACTGTATATCCCAAGCTTTAACATGCACCAGTGTTATGAGAAATGTTATTTGTTTCACCTGTGAGTTGAAGTAATATTGATTGGCTGATTGGCCCTTATTGTCAAAATAAAATCCAAATAAAATCTCCATTGCACTTTTCCCTCAGACTGCTAAAGACACATTACATAAGCAAAGGACAGGTATGTTCGAGTGGCAGAGAAAAGAGATAAAGTAAGTATTGATTTATTCTCTCTGCTAGATCAGTGACACAGCAGTAGCCCAACAGCCCAGTGTCCCACTGCTGCCCCATCAAACATTGATCTACACCAGGCTCTCTCTCTCTGTGCACACTCACAATGCCTGTCAGTCCCATAGAGCCTATTTTAACTGCTGAGTATGGTGCTGTCCGTGGTCCTGAATCTGCAGAGTTACACCACATAGAACTACTCATGGTTCCCAACATTTGAGAACAATGATTTGAGGGGAAAAAAAGGTTTAAATGTGTTTAAATGTACTATTTTGTGCAATAGACAGAAAGTAACACATGGATCACTGTTGTACTAAAATGGGATCTAGCATAACATTGTCAAATCAAATCAAGTCAACTTTACAACTGATGTCACAAAGCAGCTTTACATGGTTAGTAATAACCAACACCAAATCCCCAGTGAGCAAGCCAACGGAGACAGTGGCAAGGAAAAACTCCCTCAAAGCTGGAGAAAGAAACCTTGGGAGGAACCGGACTCACATGGGGGACCCATCCTCCTCTGGTCAACTAATTATAAGTTCTTGATAAATCATAATTTTATGATGCTGTTGTAGAGTTCAGGTGTACTGATATGGAAAGAATTTGAGTGATGCCAAAGAACAGGTGTGCAAAAAAACTACTTATGGAGTGTTCAGATCCAACACACCTGAGATGATCCTGAAGATCTTCATTACCTGGATCAGGAGTGTTAATTTAATGCTAGAGGTAAAATCTGTGGTGATATATCTCCAGGTCCATATGAGTTCCCTAAAGAACTAGGTTAGCAAATGATGTGTACACACAAGAAGAACCTTTAAGGTGGTATCTCCAAATTTAGTAAAAATAATTTTGAAAAAATGCTGCTAGAAATGAATAAATAATAGCATCATATGAAATCAAATTAGGCTGGTTCAGTGAAACAGTATCCCTCTTATGGCTATATCATATTTCATGCATCATTAAAAGATTAATAAGCAGTTTCAGTAGTTCATCATCAATGAACATGCACTGTTTTGGGCATGCTGGTATGTTCTGGCAGATAAGCAATGCAGATGGACTTCTCCCTTAAAAAGAAACTTCTGTAGATCAAGTCCAACAAAAACTGATAGAAGATTTGTTTGGCATTGCACACTGAATCTCACTGCACTTGTATAATTATTGGCAATATTTTAAAGGTCTGAAAGGTCTGAAAGGAAATCTACATTGAATAGTTATCCAATTTTGCACTTACATCAGCTAGGACATGATTGGTCCAAATATTGTTTCTTTGGTTTAGTTTTCACAGGTCAAAGTAAGTGAAACTGTTCTAAATTAAGCAGATTATGTATTAAACCTTATTTAAGATCTCGATGAAGTTTGAGTGTGAGCTATTTGGGTGACTACTAAGGTCTAGTGTTTATCCCTGCAGCTCAAGTTCTAAACTACAGAAGAACATTTTGAAAATCTCCAAATATGCCTCGACAGATGTGAAGAAATTGAAGAAAAGTTCTGGGTGAATAATTCTTTTTAAAGTCCTAAGCAGAACCAATTTGTAGTTGTACAGAAATCTTACTTTCCCATATAATATTTTATTTTTGCCATTTACACTGCTTCACTGTGTCAACCATAAATATTCTTCCATTAATTGTACATTTATACAGGCAGTGAGCACTGACATTCTGCCATGAGATGAAATCAGCCACAGCAGACTGTTATGTAATTCCAGAGGACAAGACATGAGGTACAGCGAGCCCACAAATGCTAGTCAGTGCACTGCAGTGACATGTAGTCCTATTAGACACGCCCACATGGATTTAAAGCCGAGTCGGAGGATGGGCAGCAGGGGCTCAGCTCATCCAGCACACAGCTCACACTCATCATGCCAGCATGCTTTGAGATCCAACAGCATTCGGGAAAGATGATCCTTGAGCAACACAAATTGAATCCTGACAGATGGCGCCTGCTTATGAAATGAGCAAGGTGACTCTACCCAAGTTTACAAAATGCGTGTCCAAGGGATGTGACCGACTGGCCAAAACTCAGTATTCATTTAGTGCAACAACCTTAACCATTTAATCTTACATTGATCTCATCAGGATGAACCAGGGCAAACTTCTTTTACAGTTATTTGCTCTAAATGAGTACTGGATGACCCCACACACACTCTTCTCCTTCATGCCATCTGGAAGAAGGTGCCATAGCATATGAGCCGTCACAATCAGACTGCAACAGTTTCTTTTCCCCCAAGCAGTCAGATAACTCATTTGCATCCTTTGCACATTTAATATATCTACTGCTAAAATACTATACTTAACTATATTGCATTCATTTTTTACTATACTCAGTACTGTGCTGGTCAGTGCTACACTATCTGTTGTGCCTTCTTTAATCTTGTCTTTTGTACTGTGTTGTATCGTCTTATGCCTTTTCTATGTATTGTGATGTGTTGTATTGTTGTATGACTTTTGTAAGTATTATATTATTTGCACTTATATTGTATTGTGGTGGTCCTGGAAGATGTGTACTTGTCACTGTGTACTTGCATATAGATTAAATTACAGCTTGACTTTAACTTGACTTTATCAAGAATATAAAGAAATTACTACACTAATAACCACTAATATAGTCTCTGTAATGACAGTGTTGCTACTGTTCTAAATGTTTTACTTTTATTCCTAAGCCTACTCCTAAATTATACGTGCCAGCCTTTCATGTACATAAACATGGGGTTTTAATAATAGCCTCTAATACTATGATAACTGAGAAAGTTGTTGACCATCACTGGAAAACAAGTCAACAGTTAAAAGTCCAAATTTGGTGAAGCTGAAACTTAACTGAGTTTAACTTACTTTATAGAAACAAATCATATTAGGGACACATAATATATTAGAAGTTAATATATTATTCACCAATTAATGGAAAAATTAAACTGTTATTGGCAACATATTGAAGTTATGGTTGATCAACTGATAATATTTTTTTTTTATTTCTAAGTGGGAATTTTCCATTTTACAGATACTACAACATCTGCTGCTGCCAGATTTTATATTACATTATTTAGATAAAAATTTACTTAGTATGATAATTGACCACAATCAGTGGTTAAATTGTTTCAAACCTGAAAATTCCATATTGGTGCATATAGTTTATAGTTTAGTTTATCACTGTTTTTTTGAGAGACACTAAAAGTCCTTGTAAACATGGCCTTATACATCAAGTCTATGTTCATATCAAGCTGTGCCAAACTTCCAGAAGACTCCATTGATCCATCATCACTGACTGAATCAAAGGGCTAGAGGGGTTTCAATGAAACTAAAACACTGTTATAAGAGCAACTTGTCTAAATGGCTGCATTACAACAATAACAAATCTCACCTGCATTGTTTCAAGTAATCTCTGAACCATCAAAAGCACATTTCCTCACACTAGTCAGAGTCAGGGCTTCCGGCAAAGAGCTCATTAAATTATGGCAAATGATCCAGCGCCTCATAAAGCACTGAAGAGCTTTTATGTGCCAAAGTTGCTTTTATGAGCATGTAAAAGTGTTTACATGCCCTGATTAAAATATTGCAAAGGCAGGGCCATTTCAGGGCAAAATAGTGCACCTGTGTCCTTTCTATATACTGATGATGGAGGTATTTTGTTTGTTTGTTTGATGTATCATGACACAATACATTGTAATTTAAAAATGATATGATTTGCATTGTAGAAAGGAATGATATTATGTGCATTCTATTCATTATCCCATCTAATGCTAATGCAGTTACACTGTATTTAACGCATAACAGAATGAGTCACACTCCCACACACTCCATCTCTTTAGTCTCATTGGTAGTCTTGCAGCGTCTTCCTCTCTGCAATGGAAAATGGATTGATTTTCTTACATTTTCGATTTTATTTTATTTATTTATCCACAATATATAAACTCTGATCTGACAGATGATAAGAAAAATATGTATGGCCCCATATCCTGACACCAAACAAACCTGTACATATGTATTTATATAAAATTTGAAGAGCTCTTTTGGACAGATAACTCATCCTTTTGGTGTAATGTGTGGTCAAAGATCAAGAAGTAGACCAGACACGGCCATATGCCAATGGCAAAGTGTAGGTTGCCCTGAATAATTGCATCTCATCTATTTGAATGGCTGGTATGTGTTGGCAGGAAGGGCAGCAAAAGTCCCACTAAGAGACTTTAAATGGTCCCATATTACATTAAGAGTGCAATTTGTATGCACCAAATGAAGCAGCTGCCCCTTGTTAAAAACCAATCAGGGAGGGATCATTTATGAAAAAGTCTAGAGCTGTATATAAACATGCAGTACCTAAAAGCCAGAGCCAGAAGCTTGTCCTGACTGAAATTTGGCTCATTCAAGGCCCATTGAGTCATTACACAGCCCAACACTGAGCGATTCCTCAGCTGCATCTCTTTGAGTGAGGAGGAAGTGTTGTGGCCTAAACTTTCATTCAGCTAAGCTTATTCAGAAGCTCCAAATCTGCTGCCCACGCAAATGCAGAGAACATCACTGAGCCGACACGCTCCATCTTTCTGGAGGACAGCCATATACACTCAACCAGTCAGCCCAATCCGGCCTTTGTACTGCATCCAATGCTGCCTCCAGAAATCCAATTAGCATGCAGACTAATGTATGAGTGTGTCTGCATGGGGGTTTTCAGTTTAATTCAGGCAAGGCTGCAATAAATATGCAATATCCAGATAAACCGGAGGGAAAATGTCTGGATTTCAAGCTTTATGGCCATGAACATACACAAGACAAGTAATCTTACCAGTGCTGCCAGCACAGGAAGCTAAATAAACAGAAACATGAGCTCCATTCATGATATCTTCCATCAGCAGCCTAAAGGGAAGCTATTATCTATTAGAAGTTGCAGTTATCACTAATGAAAACAAAGGAAGATTATAATATTGTCAACTATTTCACACTCACAGCTAATTGACATGAGCAGAGAAAGTCTGTCAATCAGCGGTTCTATGTACTACAATGGTTCTATATACAGTACTATTATGGTATATGGTAATACTACAGTAATACGGGACCAAAGGAGTGGGGGGTGAAAATGAATGGAATGAGGAAACAGACAAAAGGTTGACAACCCAGCTTGCTCATTTTTGGTTATGTCATGGGACTAGTTTTAGCTCTCTGACATACTGACCCTGGTTTAGTTCACACCTGTATCATGTTATGTATTACGTCTCAGGTTTTTGCCAATACAACCCTAGCCCAAACTTGAAGAAAGAAAAGGAGAAGATCCACTATAACCAGTTGTAACTGCAAAGTTGTGGGGTTTGCACACAGTGAGTGCTATGAACGTATCATTTATCCATCAAAGGCACTTAACCCTCTAGTGTAGAGGGCCCTGAGTCATCATATTTGTGCTCTAGAGTCTCTCACACAAACGCCTGCCAATACATATCCAACATTAATGACTCCCTAATGCTATTCAGTGCTTCTGTTGCTGAAACGTTTAGAGCAATATACTCAGAGCTGAATGACGGATGTGAGGAAAGCGTCTGACTGTTGTAAACATTACTTTAGAATTGAGTTACACACTGTAAATGGGTTGTTATACTGTAAACTCAGAACAGTCTGACTTTATTCTGCTGTATTTTACTCTATTATGCTGTATTTTGCTGTATTTTACTCTGTTATGCTGTATTTTGCGGTATTTTACTTTATTCTGCTGTATTTTACTGTATTCTGTGGTATTTTGCTGTATTTTACTCTATTCTGCTGTATTTTGCTGTATTTTACTCTATTCTGCTGTATTTTACTGTATTCTGCTGTATTTTACTGTATTTTACTCTATTCTGCTGTATTTTGATGTATTTAACTTTATTCTGCTGTATTTTACTTTAATCTGCTGTATTTTGCTGTATTTTACTTTATTCTGCTGTATTTTACTATATTCTGCTGTATTGTGCTGTATTTTATGCTATTCTGCTGTATTTTGCTGTATTTTACTCTATTCTGCTGTATTTTGCGGTATTTTACTCTATTCTGCTGTATTTTGCAGTATTTAGCTTTATTTTGCTGTATTTAGCTTTATTCTGCTGTATTTTACTCTATTCTGCTGTATTTTACTCTATTCTGCTATATTTTGCTGTATTTTGCTTTATTCTGCTGTATTTTACTCAATTCTGCTGTATTTTACTGTATTCTGCTGTATTTTGCTTTATTCTGCTGTATTTTGCTTTATTCTGCTGTATTTTGCCATTTTTGCTGTATGTTTTATTGTATTTTTCTGTATTTTGCTGTATTATTGGACGGCATAGTGGCTTGGTGTTTAGCACGTTTGCCTCTCAGCGCTGAGGTCTTGGGTTCTAGTCTCCATCTAGGTGGAGTTTTCCTGTTTTAAACTGGGAAAATGGAATGGAATTACTATTCTTTAACTGTATTTTGCTGTATGTTATTTCACAGATTCAGTGTTTCAAAGAACAGATATGTTAGTTAAGCTGTAAAAATATAGAAATGTGTGTGTTCAATCAAATGAACATTTGCCGTTAAAGACAATTATAGTAAGTGTTAATTTATCCCCAGTGTATCACAATCTATGATACTAAACATGGTATTGGCATCAAAATCAAAAGAGAGGACAAAAAAAATTCTAAACATGTATTAATGCGACGTAAGTCAGCAGCTGATCACAGTGTTTAATGTTAATATTTAAATCAATGACTTTTTATTGGAGTAATCACATAGAATCAAAATAGGCTACAACATGACTCCTCTTTCCATTCACAACATGCCATCCTGAAATGGCTTTGCACCTCTGTGAATGCCTGTAGGCCTGTGACATCACCACTAGTGCACCCCCTCTGCACCACAGGCTGTTGCCAAGCAACCAGCTCTGGCAACCTCGTTCTCATGGAAACCGACTGAGGCTTTTTAAAAGGGGGAAAAGGTGAGCACAGATTCTTTGACTGTGGTACCGATATAGCAGGAAGAAGAATGTCTATAAATAGCAAAAGACATATGATGGTTTAAGATAAAGTGGGCGTGCGGTCTAATAAGGCTCTGTTTTGTCTTGTTCTTACTCTCCAGACTGCTTCTCTCAGTTCTGCCACTGAAACAGCACTGGATGTACCTCTAAAAGCCTACTTGTAATGTTACAATTTAAGCGCTAAATCCTTCAAGTGGATTGCTGAAACATTCATGTTGACCACCACTCCCACTTCATTCACTCCTTATCTCTTGGATGCCCATCAGTCTAGACTCAACAATCCTCTTAAATTGTCCTAAGAGCTTGGAGATGTAATATTTTCTGAAAATTCATCAAGTACATGGAGAGAAATATTAGTGGGCTGAAGAAGTGGTAGTGCAGAACAAGGCCCTGTTATAATGGAGGATCTTCATGCATGGTCCTCCTCCTGATCTGTAGCTATTTCATAACTCCATTATAGCAGGGCCTTGTTTTGTACTTCCACTTCCAATGCCAAATAAATTCACATCTCTACATCATGTTTCCTGTGACAAAGTTCTCACACCACCAGCCTTTGTCCTCCAGTCCTGTTTCTCAGTCCTCCTCTTTCCTTTAAGGAGGTCTGGTACTATAGCTATTGGCAAACGTAACCAAGAACTCCAATCCAAAGTATCTCAGCGTTCCCCCCTCTTACATCAATTTAAAATATGTTTTTATGGCTTTTAGTTTCAAGTATATATACAGTATATATATTCAAGTATATACTTTTATTTATTTATTTATTTATTTGTATACGTGAAACTAAAAGCCATAAAAACATATTTTAAATTGTAGCCTTATATGTTATATATAGCCTTGTCTTGTAAATCCTTGTCTTGCAAATCCTGCTGACAGTGCTTGTTAAGGTAGCTGTAACTAACTTTAGAGCAGTGTCATGCTTTAAGCTGTAAGCAGTTGCACAGTAGAGAATGATGCTTTGTTTAATTGCACACCTAATCAGAGGCAATCTTATGGTAGTCTTTCTCTCCATCTGGGTTTAGTTTCCATATTCTCCCCTGTGTCTGTGTGGGATTCCTCCAGGCTCTCCGGTTTCTTCCCACAGTCCAAAACATGGAGGTCAGATGAAATGTTTACTCTAAACTGCCCTGTGTGTATGTCTGCCCAGTGATGGATTGGCACCCTGTCCTAGCTACAGTTGAACTGCCCAGCACTCAGTAAATGGGTAGGGGGACTCACCGCAACCCTGACCAGGATTAAGTGGTTAAAAAGATGGATGGAAGAACGGATGGTATTGTTTCTCGTACTGTCACCAAACGTGAGACATATATACTGTATAACTCAGTACAATTACAATATAATTATTACACGCTTGTAGAGCTGGGCGATATGGCCAAAAATTTAATCACGATAAATTTTTCTATATTGATCGATCTCGATAATTATCACGATATTACATTTTCTAACACTGTCATAGTTTTAAACAACATCTTTCTAAAAACATCAGAATAAATACATGAAATGTTACTATTTAAAATATTACAATGTTTATTGCCAGAACATAATATTGTAGTGTCCGGCTGGACGCGTTGGGAGGATGGATGAGAAAGACGTTTACAGTCGTGGCTTTATTGTTGAAACTTACAATTGCTGTTGGCCACTCCAAAATAACAACAGGCGAGAGAGCCAAGCTAACAGGCTAATGCTAGCACTCGGGCTGACTGACACACACACACACACACACACACACACACACACAAACAGACGAGCCCAATCACACATGGTTCAGTAGGTCCAAATCGAGACCACCTCTTTTGGTCGGACCAAATTTTGCTCCTTTGGTCTGGACCGTGGTTCGTGGCCGCTTTCACACTTGCTATTTTGGTGCAGACCAAACTGAAAAGTCCAGACCAAAGAATGTAGGTGTGAAAGCACCCTTAGACCTCTGAACTCACTGTCAAGCTGCTTAGACGTGAAATGGAAACAAACATTAATGCTTATCGAATTCTATTGTCCCAGCTTATAATCGTCAACGAGGGAAATGTTATCGTGAAAAAAATCCATATAATTTTATCGCCCAGCACTACATGCTTGTATGGGCTAGAGCAGAGAAGGTAAACAAGCAGTGAGCAAGTGATGAAGCCACAGGCTGTGAGTAAAAACTTACTGGAAAGGTAAAGAGGTGTCCTCTCCGACTCGACAATGGACGACAGTCATCTCCGGAAAAATGAGTGTCGGACACCGAAGTAGTGAACGAGTGACGAACAAATGGAAGAGACGAGATCGGGTATGTTCGTACATCACGACCCGCTATTTTAATATACCTAAAAAAAGTGCTATTGTAAAGGGAGCAACTGCTAATATTCGACCCTGTTATCTTAAGCTATTCGTAATTACAAACAAAGGTAAAGTGCAGATTCGTCGAACTGTCACTCAAGTCTCCAGATTCCCACGA
>BRDA01004424.1:29425-71369 GCA_036984385.1 Crenuchus spilurus
CTCCAGAGCTATTTTTGTATAATATTACATGGGCTATTGTGAGAACCCTAACATTAACCACCCAAACTCTCTGCAGGGTCACATTTGACCTTGAACGCTACAGGTGTAATGACTTTCTATTAGAATTCTTCAAAATAAATTATTGGGTTTTGTTTTGTTCAATAAACTGGATAATATTTTTGAAATATCCAACTTTAACCCAAACACAAACCTCTGTGTTAATAGAATACTGAACTGGGAACAGTGGACTCTGGGAATGACCTGTATAAAAACTGTATTGAGGATTAACTAGAAAAAACATTAAACTGACGTGTGGAAAATGTTATACCAGCACATTCACATAGAGAACATCACTACTTACTGTATAATGAAATAAGTGTTTTCAATTTAAATTAGTAGATAACTTTATTTTTAACATAGTATTTACATCTGTACATAGTTTTTTTAGCATCTGTCTGTTTGCCTGTCTTAAACTTATCCATCTGATGAATCATTTGGCCTGAATTGACCTGTATTTAGGTGTTTAATTGTTAAGAAATAAGCTCCATTGTGTGTGTAACTGTGATTCACTTACCATATAGAAAGCCATGAGATTTTGTAATAATGAATGTATTAATAAGAGTGAGGAACAGAAGTATGGACCCAGTGACACATCTGTGGAGCTCACAGGGTTAAAAAGTCAGACTGTTTGTCATCCATGCTTACCTTCTTCCAGCTGCTCCATACTCATGATCTTTCTGGACCCATCGATGGAGTATAGAGTGCGAACCCCTTGGGGCAAGTTGACGTTGTCGGATAAAGAGCGAGTGAGGTCAGCCAGGAGTGCGTCGAATGACCTGAACCTGTCCTGGGAGATGGCATAGACAATGCCTTTGAAGTAGCGGTCTCCATTGCGGTAGAAACGCACCTTCTTGGCTTTCTTTTCCGAGCTGAGGGCCTGCAGGGTCCGTGTGCGGTACAGGCTGCAGTGGGCACTGTGAGTGGGGCTTGGCAGCCCGTTGGCCCGGGATGCTCTTATGGACCTTTGTGCTTTGTCTCGTTCATCAAAATGCTCCAGCTCCATCTCGGCCACCTTATTGTCCTTCTGTGCAAATTGTAAAAGGATAAAATAATAATTGATAGCTTGAAGAGGACACTGGTTTTATATAGGAATAATAATAAGAGACAGCAGCAGCATCATTCATTCACTAGACTATTAGAAGAAGCATACATTAAGCTTAACAATACATTATTACATTACTACAGCTTACTAAACCTGCTGCCGTGATGCTGTTCATTCATATTTCAGTCATTTTTAATACAAAATTCACCATATCAGAGCATTTATGGCTATTGTAAGCATGACAGGCATTATGATTTATGAGTACAGCAGTCTATTGAGAGGAAACATGGCGTGTCACTGTAAGAATTTGATCACATTTACCGCTATAATTGAAAAAAAGGGTTTAATCTCCCATTCAGAAGTTATTAAACCCACCCTTAGCTAGAAATGATAGTAAGAGCAACCTATAGGCTCACTACACCTGCTTCATGTGAAAAGACAGGATTCACTTCAGCCCAGGACCAGCTGCTACATCTGTCTGTGAACAGTTTGAGGGTAAAAACACAGTTTTTGACTTACTTTCCAGGCGCTGGTAAGCTGCAGGTCTGTGGGCTTGGTCGCTTCTCAGTCGCACCGTGTGATGTGTGATGCTGCCATGGACGTGCTGCTCGCTGGGGCTTCGGCTAGCAGAGGCCGTGCATGTGGTGCTGCCTTTGTGCCCTGCAGGCTGCTCCAGGAGGAGAATGAGGAGGAGGAGGAGGAGAAGGAGGAGGAGGAGGAGGAGGATGGGTTGCAGCTGGTGTCTCGGCGTCTCCCCCTCTCGCTAATTTGCATGACTCCATCCCCCCAGTTTTAATGCAACCTTGCTGTATCAGGCATCTCTACCACTAGATGGCGCCTCGCTACTGTTGATACAGTTACATCTCTACATAGATTTCAGAGGGCGGGGCCTTTACAACTGTCTTGATTTCTGGGGGTATGGTGCGGTGTGGGCTTCAACATAAATTAAATGATTAATTATTCATTTAAAAATATATATTAATAATATTTTATTAATAATTACTTGTTAATATTAATAAAATACTAATACAATAATACAATTTATAGAAATAATTAATAAAATAGTAATAAATTATTCTATATTAATAAACTGTTAAAACATGTATAAAAGTATCACCATTCTGTGTTTCACCTTGTTAGTCAACTTCACTCCAACTCATTACCATAAATGTTACACTTATTTTTTGAATGTATGGTGAATATGAATAATTTAGATACAATTACACCTCATTTCTGAGTAAAAATAAGCAGTAAACATGGGTCAGTTTGACTCAAAGACCACAGAAGAGTTACCTATCAACTTTTCAGCACAATCAACTCATGAAAGCTTCCAAACACAGACAGATTGAGACGCCCAACCAGTTAACTAGTGACAGCGAGAACGGCCAATCACACGTTAGCAGAGCCAATCAATGAGTTTGTGGGCGGTCTAAAGGGAACAGGCTTCAGCTTGAGCGGCCGTTTTCCACTTGGTCCTAGTGCTCCACCTGTCTCCATTTAATATAGCATAATACTGTTTTTTACGGTGGCCCAGGAAGTCATATCACAACAACATTTACGAAGCAAAAACAAAAGCTGAGAACACAACATCATTAACGGAAAATGTAAAGGCATTAAGAAAACGCTGCTCTCCATACAACAACATCATAAACATCATAGCAGTCACCAAAAACATAATTCTGTAAAAACAATTATAAAAATCTATGTTTTGTACACTACTATGATACAGTAGCATATACTTTTTACAATAGTAGTGCATAAACAAACAAACAAAAACACTAAGACTAGAATAGTAGATGTTAGTCCATAAATAACCTCAACAAACACTATATGCAGTACAATAGGATATTACAGTGGTGCTTGAAAGTTTGTTTACCCTTTAGAATTTTCTATACTTCTAAATATAACCTAAAACATAATCAGACCGAATCAGTCCTAAAAGTAGATAAAGAGAACCCAGTTAAACAAATGAGACAAAACAGTTACATAAAATGATCCAAATTGACATCTTTGTGAGTGGCAAAAGTTTTGCTTTCAATATCTTTTGTGACAATAACTGCAACTAAATGTTTCCAAAACAATAAACTACAAAACATTCCCTTAATGTTCAGTTATGGTTATGGGAGGGTTATTTCCTGAACTCTGAATGTTCCCAGAACTGTAACGTTTTCTTAATGTTCCCATATTTTTAAAGTTTTCCACCCTTATATGTTACTTTTTTTTTTTACTAACACTGAGGGAATCATGACCATGTAACATTAGTAGAACATTTCATTATTGTATGAACATGTTTACCTGAAACATTTAGAGATAATTTCCATAATACTCAGGAATTCTTCCCTATTAGCTGGGTAAAGATATTGAACACAAAATGCAGTGTCTGCGCTGTTATACAGAGATAGTGTCAATAGATGGCACTGTAAAGCATAATAAAGAGTTTAGGGGTTACTTTGGAATTTCACAATTTAAAATGTTTTCATATTGTGCTATTTACATCCGGTGTCATCAGCAGCTTTACAAAATGTATCCAGGCCCAAGCCCCTCATGAACAAGTCAGAGGCAACAGTGAAAAGCAAAACTTTGTAAGAGCAAAATGAAGACATTTTGAGAAGAAATAAAGCTCAAAACATGAAATATATCTTTTTGTAATTGAGCCAAATAAAAGCAGATCATGAAAATGACAAATTATTAAATGAATGAAGAAACAGAGTTGAATCATTAGACAGAGGTATTCAAATTAATCTGTTAGAACCCTATCAGAGGTTCTCTAACAAAAGGAAAGTGAGAAGTTCATGACTGGTGAGGAGCTCTGTATATTGTAAGTAGCTGGTGTGCTATATGTAGGACTGAGTTGATCCAGCCACAGCTGTCATAGGTACGGCTGGATATGGTCAAGAATCTGATGATACATTATACATCAAGATATATGTAAAGCATAATAAAGAGTATAGCATTACATATACTGCAGTATCTTGCAATACTGTAAGGTTTCCAATGTAATTTTTTAGAAAATCATCAGCAGTGCACCTTTTTGTTACATGTTTACATTGGAGTAGAAGAGTTTAATGGAAGAAAACAGAATAGTCTTTTAGTGATCAGGGGTTTAAATACAACACCACATGATCCAGTGTCACCAAATTTTGCAAGTAAAATATTAATTAAAAATCAGTTTTGATTTTGAGAATCAATACAGTATTTCATACTATAATCATATTGTGAAACTCAATTGTATTGATACTGTCTTACACTCATTAACATGACATGCAAGTGTCCAGCTAGTGGGTTAGTGGCACATACTGGTAGCTTCACTGGGATGATTCTGGTCCAAAGGGCCAGAGTTTTGAGAAACAGGCATAACATTAAAAGGCATTATAAATGACAAAAGACAGATTAAGGTTTCTTAAAATCAACGTTTATTTTGTCAAATAATTTAATATGTAACCATGTTAGATAAAATCCTTTATAATGGTATATTACCATCTGTGGTTAAACCTGATGCATACACACCATTTACAGTCAGAACACATTTAAATGAGTTTTCATTAATTTGACAAACACCTTAAATATCCATTGCAGTCTAAGGCTACATGTGTCCTTTAGCCATTCTGGTTTTCCTTTCATAACAGTCAAAGCTATGGCAGAAAACAGAACATCTATTAGAGATAGGATTAAAAACAACATATGCTCTAATCGTATGGAAAACCCTCCATGATTTGAGAGCCTGAGCCCATTTATAGAAATGGCAGTGTCAGTATGAACGAGGTAAAAATTTAGACGATTCTGTAATGTTTGGTTTACAGAGACAATCAAGACAGCCACATTTCTGACTCTGGAATAACTTGAAAGTAATGTTAGGAAAGAATGATCGTAATTGAAGCATATAGAGTGCTAGCTGGAACAGTAAAGCAACACTGCTCTCACATATCAAGCTCTGAAATGTACTTTAGTGAGGTTTAAAGTGCTTGAAAAATATATTTAAAGAACTTTATTAAGCATTGCAAGAAAATAAAACAGCTCATTATAAATAGTTTTTAAATAAACATTCTAGTACAGCATTTAGATGCACAGTAGAAATTCATGACAGTATTCGTATTAAGGCTCTAGGATCATGTAAAAATACTATAGCTTTGGTTTATATACCTCATTTTAGATGTCCGTCTATAAGGGACAGCACAATTTGTTCTGAATTAAGTCATCACTATGTATTAGAGGGCAGAACAACTCGTTCACATGAAATGATGTTTCAAATGTCGCCCAAAGCTGGTGTAGTATAAGGCGTAGTCAGCGAGTTTTACAGTAGACTATACTCAGCACATCCCTGGAGTTACACAGTAATAAAAACAGACTCAAAATATCCTTCATAGGCAGCATGTTAGTAAATATTTAAACTTAGAAAATATAAACCAGGGATGCATGTATAGAGGTCAGTATTGCACAGACGTCAGTGCTTTTCTTGTACCCAAAATGAACATTACACAGACGTTTCAAAATTCCTGCATAATTGCATTGTTGAGATGTAAACAAAAGTCATTTTGAATGGTTTTATGTGAAATGCTCCATTCTACAGAAATCTAGCAAGATTTGTGGTGGTGGTGACAGGAACCAGACTTCCCAAGTACTGGATGCTTCTCAAAGCTACCTCAAATCTATTATATTAAATGGCTACAAATACATTACCACTAAAGTCAGTCTGTCCAGAATTTTTAATGACAGTGCATACTTTAACTTCAAGAAAATCCTTCTTCTGACAACTTATGGGCAACAAGAAAACAGCAATTTTCTCTACAATGAAACATTTCACATCAAAACACTCTGAATGACTTTTTTTGGGGGGTGAACATGTGTAGTCAACTATTTGACGATTTGATCTAAGGAGCCTGACTCGACTGCCCATCTTAAATGTGGTTTTGATACAAAAATTGTTTCTCACAAAATAAATCCAATAATATTGGCCTATTTATAATAATTAATAAAAGCAGTGTGAGTATGTCTGTCTAAGCTTACCCATCATTGCTTTCAAATAAAGCTCTTTAATTCAGGTTACACTCTCTTCAATATGGCTCTAAAAGGAATTCTTGAATTAGTATCTCCATGAGGTAAACTTTTACAGCAAAATATGACAGATGCACATATCCACTGTAGGGGGTTAGTTTCTTAAACTTTTATTTGTATATAAATATAGAGACTAAATGCTCTGAAAGTCAAAACGAGGCATCCAATAACGAAAACGCTTTGGGCAGTTATGAGAAGAATAAGTTCAGATAGTTACTTCAAGCACTATTGTGCAGAAGGAACTAAGTATGTGTTCCTCGTTGCACAGAGACACTGGAACACATCAGAACAGAATGGAACGAAAGACCCCCTTATTTGTTGACATCTCCACAACGGAATTCTACAGAATTTTTGAATCCCCTTCAACAAGTACTCTAAGTGAGATCCTTCATTTTTTATCATGTAACAGACACCTGAAGAGAAAATGATTCAGTTATTTTTGGTCCTTTCGTTTTTCTTGTTTCTCACTGCCTGGACTCTCTTCCACATTGTAGTCTTTCAGAATGGCATGGGCCGTTTCTTTGCCAGTCTTTTTCACCACTGCCTTAATCCCCAAGTTGTCGATGTTGAAGGCAGTGACACCCACATTAATAGCGGAGTTGACTGCATGGTCTGTGGCCTGCCCTGCTTCTGCCCCATACCTTGATCACAGATAATCAAGATTAGTTAAAAGAAATGGAGGATTATACTGAATGTAGTTGTGGCAAAGTAGCAAAATAGTGTGAAGCGGAAGTAATGCACGCAAAGCAGTTAAGCCCACACACATGCAGGGGTTCATTTATAGCTCTGAAATAGAACATATCACATCAAATATAAATCAAAACACCCGCTTATTACACAACCATTCAAAAATCATTATGTAGCCCAGTTTGAAAAGGACAATTGTTTTTGAGAAAAATGAAGCACCAAATAATTTTCCTTTTATGATAAAATGCATCACCAATTGCTTCCAATATACTGTCAATCATTCAAATCTCTCTCCAGTTTTTATTCTTAGATACGGTAAGCAGTATTTTAACTTTATACTATATATGAATTAATATTAACATACAAACAACATTATTATATAGGTAGTTCACAGACAGGTAAATAGTTCAGATCAAGTTGGTAGCAGGCACTTATCATTGATTAAAAATGCACAAAAACACCATGTCAGACAATTGTATTCATGTGAAGTAGTAATTAGCCTTTAATATACAACGTCTAAGCAAAGTCTGAAAATACTACTTGGTGTACCTTTAAAAGTAGGTGTTTATGTTTTTTTGTTTTGTTCCATTTTTTTGTTTTTACAATGGCAGGTAAAGTACAAGAAAGGACAAAAGCATTCCATTAAATGGGATATCAGTGTGGACAGCTAGAAATAAGATAGGGATTTGTCTAATTATCATTACACTGAATTACGGCAATTAAGTGCACCAGCTGTGAATCATGGAGACAATCAGCCAAAGCAATACTTTAGACTGTTAATTGTGGGTAAAAGCTCTGAAACAATATAGCTACTGCTTCTCATTTGGGGACTCTATGGCGTTCTCTAGACCCCTATATCTGTAAACAGAGGTAAGACAGTATTAGTGAGCTATTTACTTTTGATTGAAGGTTATAAGTGCAATGCAAGTGAAAGAGTGTCAAGTTATGAAAAGAACAAGAATGTTATCTAGCACTAGTGTCTAGAACTCCAAAGGTGTCCAATATTAAAATAATTAATAAGATATCTGGATATCAGTGCTTCAGAAGGAGTTACTTACTTATGCTTCACAGTGTTGACTGTCTCTGTGGCAACGCTCTTTGCAATGTTTTTAGCTGCAGCTTCCAAGCCTGTCCACATAGTTGCAAATCCTGCATTGTTTGCAAACAATTGAATTTCAGCATACTCATTAGCCTAAACGTTATCAAAACATTTAAACAGCAAGCTATTCAAATAATGTGGTAAAATATGGTCTAAACTTAAAATGATCTGAAAATTAAAGGTGGATTATTTCATTTTACCTTGAACTCCACTTGCAGCCACCACCATGGCACCGTCAATATTAGATCGTCCTTCCTTGTCTTTTTTCATGGAATCTGGGATCAGTTTACCTCCATGTTTCTTCACATGTGGAGCCAGCTCTCGGCCCACGTGACCAGCGACAGTGCATACCCCATCCACTACAACAGCATGCAACATTAAAGGTGCTCAGAACCAGTTACATTGATGTGAAGTTGAGATCACTCCTAGTACTTCACTTTGTATGAAAATGAGGTGAATTATGTGCAAATATGATCTGGTTTTGTAAATACTTAAATGGTTACCTAAAAACTGGCTGACTTTTACAGCTCCTCCAGTGGCTTGCTTGGCTACATGGAGGCTTCTGGTGACAGTGGGGCTGACTTGTGTGGGTTTATCTTCAGGGGTGATGTGTTCTCTCAGTTTGGACGCTCCTTTATGGATGGCCTTTCCTGTGTACTCAGCCCCCTTTACTAATCCCCAGCTCAGCCAGGAAGCCCCTAAGAGGATGTTATAATAATAAGCAGATCAGTATTATATACTGCTTCACTGTGGTTGAAACTATATTAACTGATATATAATGACAGACACATATATTGTATTACAAATCCATTGAGGAAAAAAATAGCATGGTGCAGTAGCAAAAAAGAGCTCATTTAATTGAATTAAGAAAATGTTTTAAATTAAACATGTAACCATAATTGCTTATGTTACATAAAAAGTTTTACAGATAATGGTGAATCAACACTCATTTTGGTTTGGGGGTTAGTTTCTAAAACTCATTTAGTTCATTTAGAAATGCACTGGATTGAATTATACAGGATATGAAGACAAAATCCTGTACTTATTCACTGGGGTTACACATATAGCCCAGTATATTTTGTTTCAACCAATTGTCACATCTCTCTGGCTGTTCTTAGCCTCACTGGCACTGTTAATGCATGTGCAATGCCACTGGCTGCATGTGGACATTATGCAGCAACATAACTACATTAACGGCATATGCTGAAACATATTTACCAGCCGGCTACAATAGAAAACTGCACTTCTTATCCACAACAAATGACTAACCTTTATAGTTTTTTTTTTTCCTGACAGTTTCTTTATGGCTGTCTTTAGCACACAATTAGCAAGACCTTTTGTGAGTGAAATCCAGAATGTTTGAAGAGAGAAACTATATGTGACCCCGCCAGGGAAAACCAGGCCAAAGTCACTGGACAACTTATTGAGATATTGTGTCAATATAGTGTCACTCACATTAGTGAAAAAACTTAGCCACTCAGTATTATTGCTGTAAATGAAAGATAACAGTCTCAGACATCTATCGGAGTACATATTTTGATCAAAAACAAAACTTAAATTAAAAAAAAAGTTGTTTTGAAAAAAAAAGAATGACTTTGACCTGGTTTTCCCTGGCGGAGTCACATATATGCAGTGGTGTGGAATTTTCAATTCTTTTTTAGAACATAAAGATCTGCTTAACCTTTGATGAACAAATTAAGAAATTATATATGGATCTCCAAAACAATTGTGAGGCATGTGTCGAGGAGAAACTCTTATTTCATCAAGTATTATCACATACATTCTTTTGCAGGTCTCACCTGTAAGGATTCCATGAGCCACTTTCTCGCTCCACTCAGGAAGTACTTTCTCCTCCTCTTCAGCAGCAGGGGGAGCCACTTCTGCTGGAACATGCATAGGCACCTTCTGACCCAGATTAATAGTATCTGCTGCTCCATCTGATGCCTTGGAAAGAC
This sequence comes from Crenuchus spilurus, assembly GCA_036984385.1. NCBI lineage: Eukaryota > Metazoa > Chordata > Actinopteri > Characiformes > Crenuchidae > Crenuchus > Crenuchus spilurus. The sequence goes on from BRDA01004424.1 coordinate 39,321, forward strand.
AGGAGCGCATATGACAATTAAAACAAAGCATTCTGAATCACTGCAATACAATCAAGTGCACTTACTAAAAGCAAATGGTGACAGATGAGAAAGGATATGCAAGGCTGCACTCTGTAAAATGCAAATTATGCAATTTTCTAATTTTTCTCAATTCAAACAACAGTTCTTTGAGGTCTTTGTGACTGTCTGTTCACAGTGCTGTGTGCAGCCATTCAGCAGGGCAGATGACATTTGACAAAGAACTGTTATTACCAAAACAAAGCGAGTGATTGTATTTACTCCCACCTTTAAGACAGACACGGTTTCAAATCTAAATACATTTTAACGACATTTTACAAAATTATAGTTTGCATTTTCAACAAAATGAAGTTGTGGAAGTCACAAGTGCACACATTAACACATCTTAAGCTATTGTGTCAATGGAAAACACTTGTAGCACTGATGCAAAATGATAAATCACAGTGAGTCACTGTAGCATTTGGCTCCCTTTCCATTCAGACCGGTACCTGAGGTGAAAAGAGAACCAGTGTTCCTGTCACACTAAGAGCATTAAGGGCAGCCTAATTAATTAGCTTTTTCCTGCTCTGGTCTCAGTCCTTATTTTGCTGCAGCGAGCAGATCTTGCAAGCCTAAAAGCAGAACTAAATCTACCTTACACTGCCTTTAGGCCCATTCATCTGAATAATGCAAGCAATAGAAAGCTTAAATGGTATTGTAAGTACTGGGCGAAGTGTCAAGTGCCTTACAGTATTCGGAATACCATGCTTTGACTGGGCAAAGATTTTGATATGCAATTAAAAATATTAGACACATGCTCTGCATTGGCCCTGAATATTTAGGTAATAACTTTTATTACTGCTAAAAGGTTTTTTTTTGTTTTGTTATCTATGTCTGACACAAACATGATTACAAAACAAGACATCTTTAGTCGAGCCCATTTGACTGGTAGAAATGTGGACCACATGAGTAAATCCAGTCAAATGCATTAGAGTGTTTTTGCAAAAATAAAGCTTAACGTGCTTTATTTTTTACAATGTTCTAATGTTAAACCATGTCAATTTAAATGCTATGTATGAATAAGAATTGTGCTTTTGTACATTTTCAAACTACAAGTATTAAATTTCTGGTAAATGAATATTGGACCCAAATATCAGTTGCCAATGTCCTTGATTACTAATAATCAGTATTGGTCCTGAAAAACATATCAGTCAATACAAAAACAAAGGCACTTGCAATTCAACAGCATTACAATCTTTAGCCATGTACCTGGTTAAATAAATCCCATAAATTCTCAAAAACCCCGGAAATCTGTTACAAAGGCAAGAAATTATTAAAGCAGACACATGCACTAATTGTAGGGCTATCAGAACAAACTGCACTATTTCAATAACATTCAGAATGCCATGCAAATGCATGCCAAAAGCAGTACTTCTCTGGATTTTGTACAATTATATCTTGTCTGATATTTATCAATGACCTGATATCACCATCTTTTTAAAATGTTCTCTTGACATCTGACAGACATAAATAATAAATAAATAAATAAATAAATAAATAAATAATATGCAACATTCACATACATTCCACCTAACATGCATATAATCATACATAATTAAAGATTATTACCGAAGGACAGCCTTAACCTTAAATCTGTTTCAACATAAAAAAACACTCAAGAATCAGTTTAGAAACTGAGGATTAGGGCCCAGGATACAGACGTCTAAGGTTCCACACCTGTGCTGGAGTAGTAGATGATCTCTGGAGCTTTGAGCATGGATTGGTGGAGCTCACCTGGACTCGCAGGTCTGTCATCTGGGACAGGAGGTCCTGGAAGAGCTCCCGCTCTGAGCAGGGCAGTTCTGATGACAGTACCACCCCCACATATGAACCTGGGGAAGGAGCCATCATATCAGGGAACATGTAGACTCCTGTGTTACATAGCAGGACTGGGGAGTCAGTCGCCATCAAAGGATAAAGCCAGTCACAGACCTAAAATCAGGAACAAATCCATTTGTTTTAGTCAGACAAGCTCTTCGACATATTACATAAACATAAAGAAAAAAAAATTGCACTGGTCAGACTGAAATAAAGTTACATACATACTACATACAGTGGTGCTTGAAAGTTTGTGAATTCTTTAGAATTGTCTATATTTCTGCATAAATTTGACCTAAACTTATTCTACAAGTAGATTAAAAAAATGAACGAAACAAACAAACAAACAAGACAAACATAAAATGTATTATTATTAATTATTATTATTATTATTACTGTTATACTGTGTTCAAATGGAAGAAATTCAAGACATTACCCTCCCCATAAGTGGTCAACAAAGATCACACAAAGAGCAAGGTGTGTAATAGTCCACGAGGTCACAAAGAAACCCAAGGTTCTAAGCAATTAAAGGCCTCTCTCACATGAACTAATGTTCATGAGTCCACCATCAGGACAACACTGAATAACAATGGTATGCATAGTAAGGTTGCAAAGAGAAAACCACTGCTCTCCAAAAAAAACATTGCTGCCCATCTGCAGTTTGCTAATGATCATATGAGCAACCCAGAAGTTTACTGTAATGTTTTGTGGACTGATGAGACCAAAATACATATTTTGGATTAAATGAAAAATTTTATGTTTGGAGAGAGGTGAAAAATGTTATGTTTGGAAATCTGTGTGGTGTTAGTATCAGAATTTGGGTCTGTTTTGCTGCATCTGGGCCAGGAAGGCTTGCCGTACTTGATGAAACAATGAATTCTGAATTATACCAACAAATATTAAAGAAGACTGCCAGGACATCTGTTCATGGGCAGAATCTCAAGAGAATGTGCTTCTTCCAACAAGACCACGACCCTAAGCACACAAGTTGTTCCACCAAAGCATGGTTAAAGAAAAATAAAGTTCATGTTTTGAAATGGACAAGTCATAGTGCACTACTAATGTTAGCCTTAGCAAACCTAGCTGTTCCTGAAATGAGGTTTAAAAACATTACAGTCATATAAATCTGAATAATGAAAAAAATTTTTTTTAAATAATTTAATTCAAAAAGGTAAACAGTGGTATTGGTATGGGAATAGTTTTTTATCATCATCCAGTAAATTCATTTAAATACACATTTACTTTATATGTCTACTTCATATTGCACTTTCTGTATAGGAGCCAAAAAAGTCTGGAACACTTTGACATGCGAGTCTGAGCCAGTCCTCCTTCCAGCAGTCACTAGATTTAAATAATTAAGCATTTTGCATTAGACTTGCAAAATAGCTACAACAGTGAGAGTTCAATGTGCTGTCTGAGAAAAATAAATTGTGCAATTGAAGACTGGTGAAGACACAGTTTTGCTTGCTGAAAACCATACATGAAGCTAAACCGTGCTTCAGTTGCATAATGTAAAACTTAATTTCCTTAAATGTGGCCTGCCACAGCATGCAAACAATTTATATACATTTTCACAACCAGTCGAAGGGTCTGCTCACAGAACATCAAAACACTAACACTAAACATAAATAAAAACAGAGCATAACATCTGGCTGACACTGGATGAGCGAATTCAGAGGATTTATCTGGAATTCCTCCACCATTTGAGACATGTGACTAGGCGAAAGTCTGAGTCATTTCAGTTGGACAGTCTCCATGTCTCACCATTCATCTTATCCCATGACTTCAAGGATTAAATTGGATTAAAGTACAAGCCTGAAGGATAACAACTGGAGGTTGCAATCTTAGTTTGATGACCCAATGTACAGTTCTACTTTCACTGAAGAATCATTGCTCCATCATTGTGAGATGAATGTGATGAAATTTTAGCAATTAAGCACTCACATTTATGTATTATTGCTAAGTCTTTGCTTCTAATTGAAGTAAACTATTATATTAAAGTTAACTACTAGTAAGGCCATACTTTCATGCAGCAATCCTTAAAACTGAGACCATGTACTAGAGTTGTAGTAGTGCTTTTTGACCACCATATACCATACAGATAGTGGAGCTTGAATGTTTGTGAACCCTTTAGAATTTTCTATATTTTTGCATAAATATGACCTAAAGCTACACCAGGTTTTCACACAAGTTCTAAAAGTAGATAAAGAGAACACAGTTAAACAAATGAGACACAAATATTTCCCTTGGACATTTATTTATTGAGGAAAATTATCCAATACAACATATTTGTGAGAGGCAAAAGAATGCGAACCTTTGCTTTCAGTATCTGGTGTGACCCCACTTTGCAGCAATAACTGCAACTAAGCGTTTCTGATAACTGTTCTTTAACCCTTCTTTGGTAGAATGACTTGTGTGCTTAGGGTTGTTGTCTTGCTGCATTACCCACTTTCTCTTGAGATTCAGTTCATGGACAGATGTCCTGATATTTTCTTTAGAATTCTCTGATATAATTCACAATTCATTGTTCCATCTGACGGCAAGCCGTCCTGGACCAGATTCAGCAAAACAGGCCCAAACCATGATACTACCACCACCATGTTTCACGAGTGGGATACGGTTCTTATGCTGGAATCTACTCTCTGAGGGCAACAACGGCCTTGAATTTTCTCTATTTGTACACAGTCTGTCTGACTGTGAAATGTTGAGTCCAAACTCTTTAGAGATGGTTTTGTAACCTTTTCCAGCCTGATAAGCATCAACAACTTTTTTTCTGAGGTCATCAGAAATCTCCTTTGTTTGTGCCATGATACACTTCCACAAACATTTACAGCATTTGGCAGACACTCTGATCTAGAGCGACGTACAACAGTGCTTGAATTCCATTAAGAGAATTTTCTCTGCTAGTACAGACAGGTTAGAGTCCAAACAACTCTTCAGTTCGGACACTGTTAGAACAATCATTACTAATACCCTAGAAGGAAGGAAAGACAATTATCCACAATATAAGAGCATAACAATGCATTACAACAAGAGACTTAAACTAATGCTGGTTTGAAGACATTGAGGGACTCTGCTGTTCGAACAGCCAGTGGGAGTTAACTCCACCAAATATTCCAAACATGATAAATCCCTGTTCTTTAAATAAAACTGTTTGCTCACTCACACCTGATTGTCATGCAATTGATTGAAAACACCTGACTAATTTCACCTTCAAATTAACTGCTAATCCTAGAGGTTAACATACTTTTGCCACTCACAAATATGTCACAGTGGATCATTTTCTTCAAAAAAATAAAGGACCAAATAGAATATTTTTGTCTCATTTGTTTAACTTGCTTAATGAATCTACTTTTAAGACTTTAACATTTTTTTAGGTCATATTTATGAAGAAACACAGAAAATTCTAAACGATTCACAAACTTTCAACCACCACTGTATTTACATATAGTGTATTATTAAAAAATTATAATTATATCCCACTGATCTGCCTTGCAGCAAACCCAGTGGGATCCTCAAAAGATGTCATGGTCACTGGAATAAAGGTTACAGATATGCTGTGCACTAAAAACAAAGTATTATATAAACACTTCCAGTACATTAACCTCTTCATGATACATTTTATGATTGAAGTCATTTTTCCCCATTGTCCTATAACAGCCCATCTCAGCTGGAAAGTATGTGTGTTATATCAGAAGAGAGAAAATGTATATTTCAGATCTAATCCATTATGAATTTAGCTTTAGATGTTGTCTTGTCCAGAAAAAAAGACAACATTTAAAACAAATGGAAAGTAGAGGTGTATCTTTTAAAAATTCTGTCCATGTCTAAAACCAGCAGAAACAATTGATTCTTTTCATTCAACAAGACTTTACACAGACCATGCAGTCACCTTTACTCCTTCACCACATGACATCATATCTAGAGTTTTCTCAGAATAAGATCACTCAAAACAAATCCTAATGGATTAAGAGCAGGGAGTACAAACCCCCATGACAGTTAGAAAGGGTGCATGAACTAAACCTACAATATCATCAGCTAGGCCGATGGTTTGTAAAAGAAAGTGATAAGGCCTCATAACTGTAAACATCTCAATTTAAATGACTGCAATTCAACAGAACATTTTATTAGTTTATGGCTTATTCAGTTATGATTTAACAAGATAACTATAACTTGCTAGATCCTATACAAAAAATCAGGACACACATTATAAACTTTGCCTTTGTTGCCATTAAAATGCATAAACAAGTATTTGCATGAATGTTGTAAACATTTTACTGCTGGACATAACACAAGCAAGATGTAATTAGATACATTTTTAGTGTTGTCAATTAAAATATTTATTCATAATAATCCACACTATACGTAGTTGTGAATCGTGCAATAAATCACACATTTTTACTTAATCGCATTTGACACTAAATAAAAACCTTCTGAATTTAGTGTGAACACAGCTGAATCTCTCCATAGCAATAAACAAAACTGAAAATTCAGATTTTTAATTTGCACAAAAAAAAAAAAAAAAAAAAAAAAAAAAAAAAAAAAAAAAAACTCATATAAAATAAAAAAAATTCCAAATCACTAGGGTTTCATGGTTACTCTGTTAAAACAAAACAATACAAATTGTATATAAATATGCTCAGAATGCTCATAAACTTAATCTGCACATCCACATCATGTCCAGCACTTAACTCAGCTTGGAACTACAGGTCACACAAACAGTCAAACTGAAAATATATACATAGTGTTAACATTTTAATAAAGCATCAACACTGAGAGCCCTATTAATTATTTATAACCTCACGGTCAAGAGAGTTGCTGGGTGTGCAGAGTCTTAGCCAACATTGGTTTACATTAGCTTATTATTCAAAACCAATTTTACAGCCCACAAACCCATAACCAAAGTTTTCTTACCTGCAGAAAGGCCGGAGGTCTGCCAGGCATTCTTGCTGAGCATTCATTGGTGAATTTAACTATGCGCAGGTAGCCAGGATAAGAAGGGGCGCTCACTTGTCCATCAGGTGTAACAAAGAAGATCTGCACACCATGAGGTAGAAAGAACATCTCCTCTCCATCTTCCCCAAGGCTCTGAGGTGAGGGAGCAGCATTGGGTGTATGGCTGTAGAATTCATCCCCTACCAGAGAAAGCTCACCTGCAGAAGTGCCATAGCTAATACTGAGGTGCCCATCAGCAGCTTTTGGGGAGTAGGCTGGTGGCTGGTCACAGGAGATGTTTTGTGGCAGTGAAGGTGAAACGGGTGCTGCTCCCCGAGCTGCTGAAGGCATCTCAGTCACAGCTCCTGAGGGCTGGACATTGCGGAATAGCACAGAAGGTGGGCCCGGCCTCTCTTTGGAAAGAGCAGGGTAAAGGTTTTGAGGGACAGCACCATTAGGAACAGATGTACCTGATGAGTCTGGGGTAGTGTCCAGAACAGCTAATCTGGTGGTGATGTTGTCTAGAGTTGCCTGCATCTTCTGTTGCATCTGCCGGGCCGAATCCCAGGAGGCACCCACACACTCCTCACCCTTGGAAGGCACACTGAGTGCCCTGAGAAGGTGCTGTCGTCCCTGCCGGTAAAGTTCCACAGCTTGTGGATTGTGTCCTGCTTCATCCTCTGAGAGGCCCTTGTTAATGCACTCAAATGCCCTTTCATAACCATCCTTGATAACCTGGAGTCTGGCTCTGTCAAAGGCATCCTGCTTTGCTTTCTCCATGCCTGTGAATATATTGAAATTAAAAGGGACAAAGGGCAAAACCCAATGCTGTCTGCTACTGCAACCATGTTTAATAATGTTGTACACATTTACAGGTTTGATACATGTCTGAGGGAAACAATTAAATTCATTTTCAGTATTTTATGTGTTAAGAAGATATTGATTCTCTAATTATATAGGTGCATCTAAACAAATTAGAATGTGATTGAAGTTAATTCATTATATAGACTCATTACACACAGAGTGATCTATTTTAATTGTTTAATTCATTTAATGTTAATGATTATGGCCTACAGCCAACCAAAAACCAAAATTCAGTATCTCAATCAGACCAATTCAAAAAAATGAATTTTAGTACATAAATGTTGGTCTACTAAAAAGTATGTATAGTATAACCATCAGTGAAAGTAAATTCTGCATTTAATTTGGAAATCAAAGTCCCACAGTATGGAGGAAGAGTGGAGAGGCACACAATCCAAGCTACCTGACAAGCTTTACAGTGATGTGGATTTCATTCATAAAGCAGGACTTGGCACCTGCCCACAATGCCAAAAGTACCAATACCTAGTTTAATAACGGTATCACTGTGCTTGATTGGCCAGTAAACTCACCTGACCTAAACCCCACAGAGAATATATGAGGTATTGTCAAGAGGAAAATGTGAGACACCAGACCCAACAATGCAGATGAGCTGAATGCTGCTATCAAAGCAACCTGGGCTTCCATAACATCTCAACAATGCCAAAGGCTTATTGCCTACATGCCACACTGCATTGATGCAGTAATTCATACAAAAAGAGCACAACCAAGTATTGAATGTGTATACTACACATACTTTACAGTAGGCCAACATTTATATACTCAAAATATATATTTTTTAATTGGTCTTACATAATATCCACATTTGTTGAGATACTGACTTGTTTTAGGTTTCTTTGGCTGTAGGCCATAATCATCACCAAAAGAAATGAACCCTTGAAATATATCACTCTGTGTGTAATGAATCTATATGAGTTTCACTTTTTGCATTGAATTACTGAAATAAATTTACTTTGAGTAAACTTTTTTTTGCTTCATTCTATAAATTACTGACATTTCTCCCAAATTCCCCCTTACATTTCTCAAAATAACATCATACAATGAAAACAAGTTCATATGCATTTGTCAACACAACACTAATGTTTTAAATTTGGAACAGTTCAGAAATTAACATTGATGGAATACACTCGACTTGTTCATGCTCTTCACCAGTCTTTCGCATTAATATTGGGTGACTTTACACCACTCCTGGAGCTAAAATTCAAGCAGTTTGACTGTGTTTGATGGCTTGTGACCATTTGGAGTGGTCTTTTACTTTGGAGAGCTGTATTAAGTAAGACAACCTGCTCATTTGGCTCTGATAGGCTACTTCCAGAAACCAATGACTCTAGTTTCTACAAAATGTAAGACTTTAAGGTACAAAGGCACTATTGATTGTTGGCTATAATGATCTACCACCATACTGATGCAACTGTCCATGACCACATGTCATGAAAACATGATGACGTAAGTCACAACTGCCAAAAGGACAGCTCACCAATTAAAAATTAATTTTATCATTACTCACGTATCATTACAGAAGAAGTTATTTAACCTATGTAGGCCGACTGATCAATTTATGAAGCACTTTAATCACAAATTTACTAACTTCAAAATAAAAATAGCGATACAGCCTTGGGTTCAATAAAGACAGGTTCAATAAATTGACTAGAATAACGTCAGAGTTTTTATACATGATATACATAAATAATTATGCTTACACCAGCTACTACAATTATTTACTCATTTGACACTGACATTAACGAGATTATCTAACTTCTTAGCTCTAAAGTCAATATAAGAAAAAACAGCTGTCAATCAACATAACGTTATAGATGATGATGTAAATAAAAATTGAGATACATCTAGTTAGCTAACGTTTACTTGTTTGCTAATTTAGTGTTATTGTACCTAGTTGATAACAATAAAATTTATAGTGGCACTAAATTTTGAGATACCAAATTAAAGTTTCATAGTCTGAGAGTTGTCTAAGCCTCATTTAATCTGTTCGGGTGAAGTTAAAAAAATAATTTCAACGTGAACATCGAGTCAATGAAGTTGTCTCGCTAGCTGGCTGTTTCTTCTTGTATGTTTTCGTTAGCTTAGCATAGCAAGCAACTGAAACTGCGCACTTTATTGTTATTTGGTTTTCTAACCCCTAAATTACTAACATACATATTGTATATTTAGTGTCAAAAAGAATCAACTCACCGAGAAATGAGCTCTTGCACAGAATAAAGCTGAATAAACGTGTCTCTTCTCCTGTGCAGTCTGTTTGACAGTTGGTACGACTAAAATGAAGCTCTGTGGCTCAGGGTTGCCAGATCAAAAATAGCCAGTCCAACGCCAACAATCTAAGGCGTCACATTCGTTGAAGAAAACATGCTACAGATTGCAAAATAACAATTAAATCTTCTATTAATTTTACTTTGTTTTTAATCTTATATTCTTATTTATATTACTTCATTAAGCATGTTTGTTTACAATGGTATTAGTAGTATTACTGTTTGACATTAAAGTATTATTAATATTACTAATATTATTGTTATTGTTTTTATTACTATATTTTATAACTTTGCAAGTACCACAAAAAAACCCACCCTACCTTTAAAAAAATCACGCGCAACTGCATTTTTAAACAAACATATTTTTCTGTAATAGAGTGAACCTGGCAACTCAACTGTGGCTGCTTGAAGCACAGATCCATGTGCGGGTAATTCAGTTACGCTGATCTACAAATGCTATAGGTCGGAAAGTCTCAACCTACTGTGATTTGTAGATCGTAGAACTCCAAGAGGATCAACGTTTCAACTACAACATGTTGTCAGAATATAAGTACTACAATATGCTCAAACTGCACCAGATAAAAAGTCTGGACACATTTGATTGATTTTTTTATAATATCAACATGTTATGTGCAACAACTAAATTTAGCACGAAAAGGAAAAAGACACATTACTTTTTTAGTCATAAAGTGATTTGTATAGTTCTACTCTGGATAAACATCTTTTTAACTGCATGTCATTCATAGCCTATTTCCACAGTCAATTATGAATTTTCTATTCATTTGTTAAAAATTTGTCCAGTGTTAATAAACTGAATTTATAGTGAATTTATTACATTGTTAAAATAAAATGACAAGTGATATAAATCATGTGATATAAATCAAGTGATATAAATCACAATACATTTTACACAAATCAGATTTACACAAACACAGTTTATACATCTTATGTAACATTTTAGAGTGTAAAATATAAAAGAGAGTTATGAGTATCTTTATAAAGTCTGTTGGAAAAGACATCCAACATGGCTTCTCATAAAGCTACTTGAAAGAATACCAAGAGGTTGTAAAGTTGCTTCAAACCAAACGGTTGAATGCCTTATGTAATGCCTTGCATTATTTGTTTTTTTTATGCCCCCTATTATTCTGAAATGTGAAAGGAGCTCACCTGAAGGTGTTTTTATTTGTGACTTTAAATGTGTATATTTATACTCTATGATCAGTATTTATATATCTGCAGTTGACAGACTGCAACACTAATACACACACAAAACATCTGTTAATAATTTTAATAAAACTGGTGTAAAACTACAAAGATAAACAAGCCTATAAATAAAATGTGTCAAAATGGGCACTAAATTGTGACCTTTTGCACATACAGCTGGAGGATTTCTGTGCAAAACATTTTGTTTCTCAAGAGACTGGATGTACCACATGTTGATTCTCAAGATTTTTTCCAGTTCCAGTTAACCACAAATAATGAACAAATGGAAATGACACCATCTTCTCGTCAGACACACTTGCCTCTATATACTGTATTTAAATGATTTTATGATTACAATATTAGAACATGCATAAACAAAAATAAAGGGAATAAGGTTTATAGAAACAGAAAACATAGGTTTATAAAGGATGGTAATCATTGATGATTGGCTAGATTTACAAGAGAAGTGTGTGAGAGAGGAGGTCAGTGAAGAGAATAGCTGTCATTAATCCAGTGGCTGGTATGGAGAACTCTTTTATTCACCCTGGTGTGCCAAGCTCTGCTCTGATTGGTGTACAGTCCTCATGTAACCTGTTGTTTTGTTTTCGTGCCCATAGCACATTTGGTATTTACACCAGTATTGTTTCATTCATATTTTTTTGGTGATGTATGTACCAGAAAGCAAGTGAGAAATACAATTTCTTCTTCAAACAAGAGCAGAGCTGAAGGAAAACTGAGAGAGGACAGATACAATATGCACAGTATGGAAGAGAAGTGTCTGAGAGAGGAGGTAAATGAAGAGGAAAGCTATTGTATTTGTATGTTAACATTGAGAGGATGTTTGCCTGGCTTTGTAAGGCCATTTTGACAACATTCTGACAACATTATATTATATTATTATATTAAAGAACCACTATATAACACAGGCAAAGAAATCAAGAATGGAATGTTTAGATGTTTAAAGGTTGCAGTGTTGTCAGTAGATGAACTTTATACCAGACAGGAATGTTACATTACCAACACTGTAGCAACATTGCTAGAAAGTAGACAATGTTGTGACAATTTTATGTGTTTACTTACTTATGTTGATGACGTGGTTGCATTATTGCTTTTGTGGGCTGTTTTTTGTCTGGTATTTTGGTTTGAAGGAGGAAACAACCGTCTTTGAGGTTCACAGTATGCAAAATATGTAATTTCCATGTACTAAACTCTCCCTATTCATTTATGCTGTAAATAAAGTTGCACATTTTAGGACTTAAACTTACTGTTAAAAATATTATTTAAAAATCATTACCTGTTTTTTCCAGTATGTTAAATTCCCATGGTATGATGCCTTGTTGAGGCAAGACAACTTGCATGCATCATTGAAGCTGAGAACTATGCAGCCAGAATTTTATCTCCTGTCAAGGATTCCCCTGGGAGTTCTGCAGAGGTGAACTAGGCAACAGCAATATTGGGCAATGTCAATGGTGGACAATCACAGTGATGACAACAGCACTGACATCAAAGCATTACAATTTAATAGAGGATTCAAAGTGGTATTTTATTTATTTATTTATTTTGCATATAGTGACAAAATGGACAGATGAGTTTTGAAACTTGAAAGAAGTGCACATATTCTATATTAAATATGAACATATAATCAAAAATGTCCAAGCTCAGAATCAACACAAATCAAATTTGGAATCAAAGTACACTACTGACAAAATACATGTTTATTCCTTTTTTTTACAGCAATATTATGACATAAATAATATGACTCAGGAACAAGCATTTATGCATTGTTTCATAATTAGCAAAAATACTTTGTTGTTTAAGAATTTTAAATGCTGGTTTGTCCTATTAAATAACAAATGAAGGCATTTATAGTGAAACTTGGATTAGCAGAAAGTACTGGAAATGTGCTAGAATGTTTCAAGTACAAGGTACATTCAACCAACAGCATGAAAAGGTTCATAATAACTGAACCATCTGGCCATTGGCTAGTTTAACAATAAAAATTAATGATCAGTCCTGTATATTAAAATGTAGTCAAATTTTTCCATGGTTTGGGCATGTTTAAAGATAAAAGTCTAAAAACATCATGCAAATCAGTAACAGTCTACACAGACTGTCTTTATAGTTTTGGGATTAGACCAAAGGTTAACAACCATATGGCCCGCTGGCCAGATCCTGCATTATAAATGGAAAAGAGCTAGTCTCTATTATTCCACTAAGGGAGAGAAGTAGCATAATAAACTCAGAGACAACCCATAACTGAAGGACAAACATATATTTCATCATTACCAAGTAAAAAAAAAAGATGAAGATAGCATGCAGATGTGGGCCACTTCTGGCTGAGAAAGGCCACTGCTGGCCCACTTTCGGCACTGGCAAACTGCATGTGAGCCAAATGTGGCCCTTGTATTGAAAATATACATTTGGTCTGACATATACTATAACAGATGTGGTTCACTTCTGGCAGAAATATGGTAGTGCTAGCTATATATGAGCCATCAGTGGCCCACATATTAAAAATCCTATTTGGCTCACATGTTCTAAAAAGAGATGTTGTCTACTTCTGGCAGAGATATGGCAGTGTTACCTGCAGAAGAGCAATAAGTGGCTAGTTTCTGGTCCAGATTTGACCCAGTTGTGTGTGCTTCACATTTGGCTGATATGTGGCCCTAATTTGGCATATATGTCGCCCACATCTTGCAACTGGGAGCGGTTCGCCCAAGTGAAATCAATTCATAGGACAAGTGGGCCAAATGAAAATGGGGGATGAGTGAGGGCCAAATGTGGGCCAGAACAATTTTGCTATCTAGGCATGTAATCACGTCTCTTTCTAAAATGAAGTAAATTGGACTCAGAGCATCTACTAACATAAGGGGCAAACGACTGTGTCTGATTTGTTCACAATCTACAGCAGTGCTGAAATAATATAATAAATGGCTGGCTTGAAGAGATAGTAGTCAGTCTTTCATCGCAGCTAAACTGCACTGAATAGCTGTTCAGTCTTACCTTCATAATAAATGTTCTGTACATGAGAATGGAGAAATTTGGTTCATTGGCATTGTTACGGTTTAAGTTTGTGACCAGAAATTGTCAGCCTTACAAATGATCAAACATTTGATATGCAAAATTAATCACTCTGTGTTTTGAGTCATAAATATATTTTTACATTGAATAAATTTGTGACACATTCCGTTTGTCCATTTAAGATGGGGTGATGGATTTTAATTCTGAGCACTTTTTTGAAGGGGCTTTTAAATGGTGTGTGTGTGTGTGGGGGGGGACTTCTGACCCACCTGACACTGACAGTGTATTGTCGCTCATTGCATAAACTGAGTTTGGCACTCCTAGTTTAGTCAATTTCATGCCAAATGGTTGATCATCCTGCATGATATCATAATCAGATGAGTTATTGCAGTGTGATGTGTGCACTGAATACTGGCATTCAAACAGTCTGGAAGATCAAAAGAAACTCAGCAAAAGCTAAAGTGTTAGACAAATGTGATTTTTACTTCAAGTCCAAAAATACTTTCAGTACACATATGTTAGCCAGACAGTTAGCCCTTACGAACACTGCGGATAGGCACACTGTTGTCTAGACTGAATTTATACAGACCATTACTTTCCTGTTCATAGTCAAAGGGCCAAGGCCAAAAGCATCTCCAGCAGTTAAGTTCATCAGTCCAGTCTCATCACTGAGCATAGGCATCAGCATTTATAAGTAGACATCAGCAGTTAACCTGACATTGGGCTCTAAAGCCAAACTTTGAAGCATATGTGCTTCTTCATCAACTCTAAATCATACAGTGACATTTTTAATATTCAAAGTCAGATGAGAAATTTAGCTGCCAACACAGGCAGTTAATTTAAGAGGTTCGATGCTTTGAGGAATTTCTTATGTACTTTCAAATGGCTATAAATTTTCAGAACATGTTTATCTTTGCCTTAAAGCTACAATACGTTGTTGCAATGAGTGGAAACGTGCCCCATCTATTAGATTTCACTACAATGTTGGAGAAAGAGCACATAAAGCATATAAAGGCACTTTGTACACATTTGCACATCCAGCCTTTCCTCTTCATTAAGGCTGTTGATAGATTTATAATGCTGTAGTAACAGGCCCTTCTCTTTTGAGAAAGCTTCTGTCGAAATGTTGGAACATGACTGTGAGGATTTGATTGTATTCATTAGTGAGGTCAGGTACTGATGTAGGGATGTTTGGTTTGCAAATTTTAAGTCTTTGGTGGATGCTTCTTTTGTACATAGTCTTGAAGAAGTAACATGTTACTAGTTAACTGCTAATTGAGGAACCTTCCAGAACAGTGTTGTTTGTACTTTGCAGTATCATTTTGCCATTTTTTTTAGTGTGTTGCAGTGATCAATTTCTAAATTTGTTTATATCTCTTCTTTGTTTTTTTGTCTGTTAAATAAATTGAAGTGAATTAACCAGTGACATATTTTAATATTTGTTTCATGTGTAGAAATGGGGCTTGTAATTTAAATAAATACAGTACCAGTCAGACGTGTGGACACACCTTCTCTTTCAATGTTTTTTTTGCTTTTTTTCCTACCTTGTAAATTAAAACTGAAGTCATCCAGATTATGAAGGAACACATATGGAATTGTGTAGTAAACTTAAAAGTGTTAAAAAAGCAAAAAATATTTTAGATTTTAGATTCTCAGGGTTTTCATGTTCTCCCCATGTCTGCGTGGGTTTCCTCCGGGGTCTCCGGTTTCCTCCCACAGTCCAAATACATGGTGGTCAGGTGAATTGGGTACTCTAAATTGTATGTGTGTGTGTGTGTGTGTGTGTGTGTGTGCACCCAGCGATGGACTGGCGCCCTGTCCTGGGCTTAGTTGAATAGTGTAATGCCCTGCCCTGCGCCCAGTGAGGAGGTAGGGGACTAACCGCGACCCTGATAAAGATTAAGCGGGTGTGATAATGGATGGATGAATGGATGGATTTTTTGATTCTTCAAAGTAGACACACAACTGGTCTCAAACACATTAAGAGGCAAGAAATGCAAGCCATTAACTCTTGACAAGGCACAGCTGTTAACTGAAAGCCATTCCAGGTGACTACCTCATAAAGCTGACTGAGAAAATGCCAAGAAAGGCATCCTCTAAACAAGAGGTGCCTACTCTGAAGAATGTAAAATATAAACATATTCTAGTTTGTTTAACACTTTTTTGTTTACTAAATAATTTCATATGTATGTATTCGGGGGGCACGGTGGCTTAGTGGTTAGCACGTTCGCCTCTCAGCGCTGGGGTCTTGGGTTCGATTCCCCATCTGAGCGGAGTTTCCATGTTCTCCCCGTGTCTGCGTGGGTTTCCTCCGGGGTCTCCGGTTTCCTCCCACAGTCCAAAAAACATGGAGGTCAGGTGAATTGGGTACTCTAAAAAATTGTCCGTAGGTGTGTGTGTGTGTGTGTGTGTCACCCAGCGATGGACTGGCGCCCTGTCCTGGGCTTAGTTGAATAGTGTAATGCCCTGCCCTGCGCCCAGTGAGGGGGTAGGGGACTAACCGCGACCCTAATAAGGATTAAGCGGGTGTGATAATGAATGAATGAATGAATGAATGAATGTATGTATTCATAGTTTGGATGACTTTAGTGTTAATCTACGATGCAGAACATTTTTACATCATTAAAAACCACTGAATGTCCAGAAGGTCTCCAAACTTTTGACTAGCACTGAATAGATGGTCACTGTAAAGATACTTTCAATTTTATTATATATGAAGTCCTACTGCTAAATCATTTATGATAGCACAAAACTTGTAAGACTTTGACAAACAAAATTTTACAGTATTAACAAAATATAAAACTAACTGATAGCCTGTAACTATAGTTATATTATGTTCTACTGTAGTATATATTAAAAATGTTTATTTAAAAAAAAATCTCAGAACTCATCACAGATTGGATTTAAAGTCTAACGTCACTGTATGTGCACTAAGAAGACTTGAAAAGGCTTTCTGACACCAAACCTATCACCTGAGATTTGCTTACAAAGCAGTCAGCAGATGGCGCTGCAGCTATGGCCTAAGTAAGGTGTCATCAGCACAGTAGTGAATTAATGTCCCAAATTAGAGATTTCTCATCCTGGCTGCTTTCATAACACTCAGACTAGTAAAAATATAAGAGTGTAAAGCATGTGTAAGTGAAAATAAAATTTGTTTATAAAATGTTTTTATTTTTGGGTAGGAATGTCAGAACGTTCTGGAAAAAAACCTGAAGCAGTTGATAAACTCATGCAAATCTGTCAGTGATGCAAGGTGAAGAATGAACAGTAGAAAGTGCACATTCAGCTACTTTGTGATACATTTATGTTGTATTTAATGACTTAGATTCTGTTTACACCTGTTTAATCAGACTTGTATGTGAATTACATCCTGACATACTCACCTCATAAACAACAACCAACACTCTGGTGTTCACTGTGTTTTGTGTTTTTATGCTGTTTAAGAGATTATTACGGCCTCAAAATCATTCAAATAAAGACAAATAACTCATAATCAGATATTTTTAGTGCTGTTGTCTATCGTATTTTTATTCTGTTCTTGTAAGTTGATTTGTAGTTTATTCTGCTCAGCAGTGTCAGTCCAACTGGCTAATAAGCAATTTGCTCTGTCCAAACATGTGCATCCTCCATGATGAGCCTCCTAGTGGTCACATGTGCTGTGATATACATATATTACATACATACATATGTTAAATAAGCAAGGTTTTGGTTGTAGTGGGTGGAGTTTTTGTTGTATTATGCAGGGTTTTGGTTGTAGTGGGTGGGGTTTTGGTTGTATTGGTCAAGGTTTTGATTGTAGTGGGTTGGGTTTTGGTTGTATTTTGCATCCTACTACAGAAACATTTAAGTCTATAAGTATGCACAGTAAATCTGCCAGTGTTAAATCAACACTATTAGAGTTAAATTAACACTGAGGGTGTAAAAATGTAACACTCTCAGTGTTAATTTAACTCTAATAGTGTTGATTTAACTCTGGCAGATTTACTGTGTAAATATAATAGAAGGTTCAGTCAGAAGAATAGAGATCAGTCACAAATTCTAACTTTTACCTGTTATTTAATCTAACATATTATACAGTAACTGCTCTCCATGTCTTAGGCCTCGTTATATTTCCCATTGTGTCTGCTGTGTGCATTAGCCAACACATATAACAGGACTTGTGTTTAGCATTAGTTACGCCATCTGTCAATCAAACAATAGTAAAAAAAAAAATTCCCTAGAGACAAAGCAAGCTATTCACAATCCACTTCAGGAAATTTAACCCTTCTGTCTGCACATACTTTTACATCTGCCTGCTCAGTACAGGATGACACATGTTTCAGCATGTTCTGAAGGGGCCACAGAGCAATGCTAAAGTTCATACACACCAGCATGACATCACTACTGTGTGCTGTATTTCAATGAAAGGAACATATAACTGAGGCTGCAGTATCCTAAATAGAGCAATAATGTATATAAAAGGAGGAATCCACAATAAAAAACCAAGAGAATACCTGCAGAAGAATAGCTGGTGCCAATAAATCTTCTAAATGGTCAGAATGGTATAAGTGGGTGTTCTGCACTCATTGTGATCTGTGCATCTATTAATGTTTCAGATTTTCTTTCATACATGCTTGTGTGTGTGTGTGTGTGTGTGTGCTCTGGTTCAGAATAGGTTTAAGCGATATTGCATATGTACCTGTAATAAATACTGGTATTTATATGTAAAATACTCATGTGGCTGATAATATTTTGCACTCTAAAAATATATATATTAGCAAGTGAAATCATCTTATATCTAGTCTACCAATGTAATATTTCTCCTTTACAGAATGTTGTAAGCTTACTGAAAGACTATTTAATAAAGAAAAAAAATAAAACAAACACATCAATTTGACATTGACATGTCACTTGTTCTAAGCAATGTTATAAGATAACATGTTCTCAATATGTTGGCAGATTGTTTACCATGTTTCCATTAATTTTGCTTAATTAAGCTTGCACAATTATCTGCCAATGTAGTGATATCATTTTAGGGTGCCATTGCTTTGAAGCAATTATGTTGGTGATAAATATTTTTTTTATTGCAAATATACAATATAAAATCATCAATATAATTTTGTGGATATATTTTTAATGGAAATGTGCAAAAAAAATTATTTACTTTTACTTTCAATATACGTTCATGTAAAGAGATTTTATTCAAATCAATTTTGGAGCACTTCATTTGGGGAAGTCATTATGACATTTTATATGCAATATAAAAAATATCTGCTGAGCCCATATTATTCACAAAACTGAAAATACCCCCAAAAATGCGATATTTTTTGCAGTGACAAGTTATAAGAATAAATGCAGTAAACAGTAAACCTATCAGCAACACAATTAATTATTGATTAATCAAATCAAGTGTTGGATAACTACAAAAAATACTAATAGAGAAATAACAATGGGAGAAATTTGGGAAAGGTCAAACCAGCACATTCACATACAGAACATTGTTAGTTATTATGTTATTTTTATATCTCTAAGCAGCCAACATTGTATAAAACAAGTGCAGATGTGTTCTAATAGTGAAAATAAACCATGCTGTGGATTAAATACTTATGGTGTGAATGTATAAAAATGCATTGTGCAGCCTGGACTGCATGAAGGGAGTACTGGCATTGATTTAAACTAGCACAGTAAAACAACAGTGCAGACTTCTCATGCCTGCCAGGCTAAGTTAGGCTAATACAGATAAAATCTGGTTAAAACTCCTGATTCTTCGATTTGTTTTTCATTTTACGAGTGTTTTGTTAGTGTGCGGGAGTCTACTAGGAGGCACTACAAAGGTTTGCATATCAGGGAGGTTATTGCATGCTGTGTAGGCCATGACTTCCAAAGGTTTGCACCAAATCTGGACTCTAGATTAGTCTCCTGCTTGACCTCAGCAATGTGACATCAACTCCAACTGAGAATGAAGTATTTTGGTTTGCACTTTCCACACTAAATATGGTTTTGTGCACAATATACACAAGTAGACAGGTGAGAGAACACAGTTACACTCAAGTTATCCCAGTATTTCAAAAGCCACAGACAGTGGTTTTGAAGCTGTTTACATCAAAGGTGTGGTAAACTCATTTAATAAATCTGTACATTTCACTTAATTTGGATAACTGTCACTCCAGCGAGAGCCTAAAAAGGAGAGCTTATGATTTCACTCTTCATAGATATTAACCAGCCATTTAAACTCTTTCAGTCTCCTTGTCACTGCCTGTTGGATCTTGCAGTCAAGGAATAGTCTTTAAATCTTCTGAAGAGAACATGTCTTTGTTCAGTGCTCATAGATGGGGCTAAAACTAGCTCTGAAATCAAAAAGACAATACATGTCTGTTTCTACAATGAACTTAACTTTTGGTTCCCTCAGATGGAAGCCAAACTGGCCACCACACAAGGCTGATACTGTATAGAACTAAAGCTAATATCTAGTTGCTGGTAATGTTGTGGGAACTTGTCCTGCCTTGAAAATAAATTATACATGGAGGATCATCTTCTTTCTGCATCCAAGAAGCTAGCACAAGACAGGAAAATTGTACCTACAGACTTTGTAAACTTTGAGATGTAGGGTTTTCTAAATGTGTTTGAAACCTGGAAGAAAATCATATAAATGTGTATTGGCATATTTCAAACGTAGCATAAGAGCACCACAGTGCAACATTCATCATATAAAAACATTGAAGCCTTTTTGAAAGGCTTGCTCAGCTAAGCGAAGCTAATGTAGATATTAATTTTAGGTTGAACCATAACCAGAATTATTCAATGCCAAGAAGTGCAGCTTGCAGCTGGACATTATAGAAAGGCAGGCATGAAAGAAAGAAAATAAAGACCAGGGCCATAAATTGTATAGAAACTACCAGTACAAGCAAATCAAAAACATGTATTATATTATTATATTATGTATTATGTGGCGAATTCTCCTTTGCTGTGAAGGTCAGGGGTTTGTAGTCGAGTTTAGGGGGTGATTTCAGCATGTTTTAGACAGCTTTAAGTGAAGTTTCCCACACTAGTGAGATCTTTGAACTTTTTTTTTTGGCCTGAATCCCCCCCCCTTATTTTTTATTAATAATATAAACAAAAACTGAAAACCAATGCAGAGAGAGAAAACAAACAATGTAAATAAGTATATAAATAATGGGTCAATTATAATAAAAAAGTTTTTATTATTTACAGACTGGGGGATCTATGGGGATTATACAGTAAGTTCTTTGAACTTAATGTTTAGTATGAAAGGCTAATTTCTATTCTCTCTGTTTATTGTTAACAGCCTTGACTTCTTTCCTTGATTTTTTAGTGAATAACAAAAGCAAATAAAATAAATAAAGTAATAAATAAATAAAATAAAAAAAGCAAATCATGTCCTCTGATGGTAGAAGATCCTCATCATTGAGGTTTTCTGAGACAAATGTTTGGGAGATGGAGCAACTACATTGTTGTCAAATGGTCTTGCCTCTGTTAGCAATATATAAAAGTTTCCAGATACCCCTTCTAGGCACATCCACTGCTGACAAAAGTGTTAAGCTGTGCAGTTATTCTTGTACTCTCCACCAACAAACCATTAGTACAAATTGGAATGGTCTCACACAAGTCTAAGGTCACTACAAAAAAAGTGTAAGATAAAGAGGTGTGAAGCCCTCTGGCAATGGACTATACAGGATGGTAAATACATTGTCTGGAGCAATTAAGGTCCATCAAACACTTTTGGAATGAGCTGGAGTATTGAAAAGCCATTGAACAGCTTTGGGACAAGTTGTAGTGATAAAGGCACACTGAACAGCTTCGGGATGAACTGTGGTGATAAAGACCCATCAAACAGTTTGAGGGTGAACTGTGGTGACAAAGGCTCACTGAACAGCTTTGGGATGAACTGTGGTGATAAAGACCCATCAAACAGTTTGAGGGTGAACTGTGGTGACAAAGGCTCACTGAACAGCTTTGGGATGAACTGTGGTTATAAATGCTCATTGAACAGCTTTGGGATCAGTTGTAGTGATAAAGACCATTGAACAACTTTAGCATGACTTGGAGTTCTGAACCTCCACTAAGCACCTTTGAGATAAGTGAAAGTTATGATGCTGTGGTGAACATCTTCCACATATTGCTTCACTTCGAATACATTAATTTTTTATGCATATTATAAGAACAGGTGTCTCCATACTTTTGAGCGTATAGTGTTAACTATAATTTGCAAATCACTGCAATCTTCTAAAAATGTGTGAAATGTTACAAAACAAGCCTGCTAATGTTTTCAGTGAAGAAACTGTAAAGATGACCTGACAAGTAGAAGATTTGTGTCGTTGGTTCCAGGTGAGCATTGGATGCCCTGCAGTGAGACAACAATAGCTGCTTGATGCTGACTCTATGCTTAACCTTTACCCTTGTCATAATTTCGCTGGTTCTCAACAGAAGATATGTGTCCCTTCATGTTTCGACAGGTATGCCTGGGATCCAGTTAAGACAACATCAAAGGTTTTAGAACAAGGACAAAGCATGTGGTTAGATATGAATATATTATTTGGAATGAGCAGATAATGCATTCTCAACAGTTCCACAGAGATCTCAAGATATACTATAAAGTGTGCTTGCTCATCTTTAGCTGGCTGTGACCAGATGAATGCAATTCTGCTTCCTAATAGCTTTCATTGATTCTTTATTGTATGTAACACCTCCACTGTGACAAACCAGATTGCTAGCTTATAGAGCTACTCGCCAGGTTTCACAATATACTGGCACTGTCCAAAAAAAGTATCTCCATTTTGTGGGAGTAGAGCAGACCTCCTTTACATTCTGTCAAAATATTATGGTAAATGGACCAACAGAAATTTTCCAAAGTTGTGTTGGGAAATGATCCCTTTAATGTTCTGCTCTTTTTAGAAGAGCATATTTGAGTCAGTATATCTTATTGAAGAAGGTGTTGAATGTGATTAGGTCTACCTATTGGCAGAGGTATGTTAGTTGCTAGAAATGCAATAATTTCTTATGTCTGAATGCAAATCAGCCATGTTTTTGTTACAGGACTAGAGCATGACAGAGAATCAAGTGCCCTTGGACACGGCTCCATCTGAATAATAAAAAAAAAACTTCCGGATGCAGTGAGGGATATGCAAACCAAAATGTAACACAATAAAACCCCAAAAGAAACAAATAAAGTTATAAACCCCAGCTTAGGAAGAATGAGTGCAGCAGTGAGATGGAAAAGTGTGGTGCACTGCACCCTGAGGAGATGGGGACAATTTGGAGTTTTTAAGAGAAAAAAAGTATGTTTCTGCCCCCCCGCCGGAATCCTGCTTTGATGGCTGCATCTTAGCCAAAATCCAGGGGGAGGGCCACCGAACCACACCACTAAAAATGGACTGTAATCCCAATGGCCTGTGGATTTAGAGGCGGGGCTCCTCCCCAGTCAATGAAATGCCCCTGGAATCCCCACAACAGAAAACAGACAGAAATGTCCCTGCCTCTATAAGTCAGAGGAGAACAGGGGCAAAAAATGGGGAACCAGAGGTCATGAAAATGGGTGAGCTGACCCCTACGAAAGCTTTTCTGCAGAACAGAATCTGTAGGCAGTAAGATAATTGGCCTGGGTGTAACAAATGACTCCGTGCTGAGCATAGTCATGGAGCTGTCTTATAAGAGCCAGCTGGCAGCTGAAACCACTGATTTGCTGCTGGCTCAGACCAATGGGGGAGAAGGGTCTCACCCCCCAGTCATTGCACTGGGGGGAGGAGAGTTCAAACAGGTCCACATACAGCATGGTGACGCTGGTGCCCAGGCAGGTAGGACTGCCACTCAAAAGGGAGCGCAGTGGCCAGAAGGACGGGTCACCGCATAGAGGGGGCAGGGTCCACTACGCCACACCTAAATGGCAGTGCCTCACTGGTCCAGTTGCTTCTCTGCAGGGGTTGTGCTCTGCTGAACCCTTACAGCTTTGTAGCATACCACAAAAAATAGACTGAATCAGGCCCTGTGTGGCTCAGTGGAGTAAGGCACTGTCACTATGATCTGAGAAGCATAAGTTCAAATCCTGATCATGTTACTTGACATTGGCAGCTGGGGCCTGAGGGAGCAAAAATTGTCCATTCTCTTATTAACCATACCCCCACCACACCCTGCATGTTTTTTGATGAGAATGTTATAGAGTTAAGGATATTTTTGCCCTCTTCTGTAGAGTTGCCATTGTTTTATTTCTTTTGATATAAATAATTAGCTTTTATTCACACACATCTTGGATGATATATATCCTTTTTAAAATGCTCCCTTGTCACTTTTTTGTCACAAAGCTGCTGCTCCATATAGACCAAACCGAGCAGTGCAGAGACAGAACTTTGGCACAGGGTGGCATATCTGCAGGGTTCTCCAAATAAACACATTTTTAAGATTTAAGATTTAAAATCAACATTGGTTGATCGTGTTTTGCAGTGTTTGTCATTATATACCTTCAAATTTTAGCTGAAAATCCTGATAAAAACAAGAAATGACAGCTATGTACTGTTAAAAGTACTGTTAAATGTTAAAATGAGAATGCAGATGACTTGAGAACAAGGTCCTGTCCGCAAAAAAAAAAAAAAAAAAAAAAAAATATATATATATATATAGATAGATAGATAGATAGATAGATAGAGAGAGAGAGAGAGAGAGAGAGAGAGAGAGAGAGAGAGAGATCATTTGAGCTGTAAATAGATATAAAAACATATACAGATATTGGCATTGTGTTATATCCCTAATGTATGGTTAGTTTGTTTAGGTTTCATTGTACACCTGTAAAGGTATTTACAATACAATACAAAAGAGCTCTGCATTTGGGAAGCCATGGCCTTGTGGTAGGGATCTGGTCTTGTGACTTGAAGGTGTCCAGTTCAGTCCCCAGGTAGGTCATAACTAAGGTGCTGTTGAGCAAAGTACTCAATAGCACTGCCCACCTCACAGTGTGTGTGTTTCACTGCACAGAAAGGTAAAATGCAGAGGTCAAATTTCTACACTGTGGGACTAATTATAAAATAAAAATTTCATGAGTGATGAGCTTGTCACGATTATATAAGAGACAAATTTCCATTATTCACCTCATTTACAGTTCAACCATTTTTCTGTCTTACACAGAACACACAAGGTGGGAACAGAATAATCATTCAGTCAGCAGCAGTGGAAAGAGGGAGCCAAAATATTCTCACATGTTGTCTCTCTAAATTTTGAAAGCATTAAGAAAATGAACAAGTGGGTCTGGAAAGGTAGTTTCTTCTTGCTGCTGACTACCTAATTGCACTGTTTCCATCCTGTAGGTGATGTATTAAGCCAAATGTCTGCAGTGTTAGGAAGGTGAGTGGAGGTTTTCTATGAATACGCATGTGTAAAATCAGGAGAGGTCCTGTATGGCCCAAATAAGCCATGGTCACAGTAATACAAGCAATATAAAGGTTTGGGAGTGCATAAAAGTATACTTTGGTAACAATAATCATTAGAATATCTTGCTTTTCATCAAGCATGCTGATTTACATTACATTAAAAGTGTGCTAACGAGTCTAAGGACCAGTTTAATCAAAGTTCAAAATACTGAGAAAGACTCATGTTTTTGGAGCATGAGTCATATTCCGGTCAGCTGTTCAAGGAGTTGGGAGTGCAAAAAAAAACAAAAAAAAAAAAACAGGCCAATGACCTTTGTGTCATTGCAATATGCTTGCCATATGTTCTTCTTCTTTTCCATAGGCTGGATAAATAAGACAGAACTGAAGTGTAGCCATATTTCAGCTCCAGACATTTTAAGTAGCGATCAGAGAATCTGAATGGTGATATTCACATGGCAGACCAGTGACTCATAGTTCCCGCATTTTAAGAGATCATGTGATGTTATGTTTTACCTCAGCATTTCCCTGTAAGTGTAATTTTCCCTTATGGGAATCTTTTCTTCCGGAATTCTGAGTTTCATGCACTCTGTAACACACAAACGCTGCCAAATATGTTCCAGAGAAAATGCACCTTTCTAAAGACTTTCTGTAAGAATAAATAAGTCTTGTCCAATATCATGAGTTTGGAAGCATTACTCATCAGAGTATCTTGCTTTTCATCAAGCTTGGAAGGAAATAGTCAGATTAAACAAGGGTGATTTACACAACACTAATGTACACTCACTAGCACACTATAATGACCGTTTTATCTGAAAACAAAATGCTGAGAAAGTCTCATTGCACAATATTCCAATCATCTGCTCAAGCAGTTGGGAGTGAATGAAACAACGTTCACAGAGAAATATAGCCAAGTGATCTTTGCAATGTGCTTGTTATACACTGACCATCTGCAACAAGAATATCACTCACAGATGAAGTCACAATTATAACAACTGTGCATGTGAAGCTCTTGGATAAATTACATGGTAACAAAATGTGTTGAATGCTGGAGAACAATGTGCAAGTGTTTGACAATGGCCAAACAGTTGTCCAGACTACTGGTTCCGTGGTGACTCCATCTCACAACTTACATGACTTGAAGGTTCTGCTGCTTACATATTGACAAAGGTGTCAAACGTATTCACATTCATTACTCAGGTAGAAGTATAGATATTAGGGTTTAAAATTTTGAAGTATCAACTTAAGCTTTTTACTCAAGTAAAAGTACAAAAGTACTGGTTTCAAAACTACTTAAAGTATACAAGTAAAAGTAATGTAAGGAAAACAAATGCCAAAACTTAGGCTGTGCCACAGGGGCATATAGTGCACTACCCTACCCCCTACCCCCAAAATACCTTTTTTCTAAAAGCCGTAATGACTATAATATTATATTAAAATGGCATAAAATTGTAAATGTAGACATTATTTTAAGATGTACTGGCTACCTGTCTCAGCTGCATATATGCCCCTTGAAAATGAAAACATTTTAGTCATTTCAAATAAATTAGCAGACCATATATGTGTAGTACTGAGCTTAATGGAGAGTGATGAGACACATGATGTGCAGGTGCGATGGATCTCTTACCAATAGTGTATCAGAATGGCATATGTTTATACTTATCATCCAACCACACTCACATTCACTCTTTCTGGATGGAGCAATTTATCTGGATAGGATGTTTTTTGAATGATGACAAACCAAAATGAAATACGTAGAAATAACGAGGCTGTTTTTAAAATGTAAGGAGTAGAAAGTACCAATAATTGCATGAAAATGTAAGTAAGTACTTGACACCTCTGTGTATTGATGCCAAATAGTTTTTTTAGGGCCTAGTTTTGGTTTCATGTGGAGGACCAGCAGCATATTAGCCATATTGGCAAATTGTTTTTAATGTTATGGCTAATCAGTGTTTGACTATACTATATTATTTTCCTTAGGCAGGATAAATAAGACAGAGCTCAAAGTGTAGCCATATGTGAGGCCCAGACATTTTAAGTAGCAACCAGAATATTTGACCTGTGACTCATAGTTCCCACTCTTTTAGGAGATCATGTGATGTTATGTTTTATCACTGCGGCTTCCTGTACGTGTTATTTTTTTCTAATGGGAATCTTCTTGAGTTACATGCTTGCAGAAAGTTATGAACACTGTCAAATATATTCCAAAGAAAATGCACAAAAAATATAGAGTTGGTATAGAGTTGTGGCACTTGTGCTGTTTTGATCATATTCATAATCCAAATCAGACAGTAAATTGTCGCAGGCAGCAAACAAGCGCATGCAAATTAAGGTATTACATGTTTTACATGTAATTTACATTGAAGAGAGAAGTGCAACACAAGCAAAGATTAGGAGCTGTAATGTGATTACAAGAATTTAAAATGTAATGCTTTACATTACTTTGTTACAGATAAAAGTAATCACAGTACTGTACTGTGTTACCCACAATACTGATTTGTACTGGTTGGTGAAAGTTGAAATTTGATGTAAAGCTGAAAGTTTTTCTTATTGAGATATGCTTCTATAATATAAATGCAAATAAACACAGAAAAATAGGGAAAAAAATTCTACAATAGGTTAAACAATCCATAAGTATTCTTATAAGTCTAGTTTTTCCAGAGTATTTTACACAGTTCTTCATCCTCCCATAGAGTCAATAACTATGTTTACATTAACAGCAAAACTAAGCAAAGAAACTGGACCAAACTACAACTTTTACAACTTTTATCCGTTTACAGTACCAGTCAAAAGTTTGGACACATTCAATCTTCTCGTTCAATGTTTTATTTATTTATTTATTTATTTTATTCCTACATTGTAAATTAATACTGAAATTATCCAGACTATGAAGGAACACAAAATGATTCATGTAGTAAACTTAAAAGTATTAAACAAACCAAAATATGTTTTAGATTTTAGATTCTTCAAAGTAGACACACAACTGATCTCAAACACATTAAGAGGCAAGAAATGTAGGTCATTAACTTGACGAGGCACAGCTGTTAACTGAAAGCCATTCCAGGTGACTACCTCATAAAGCTGACTGAGAAAATGCCAAGAAAGCTGGCATCTAAGCAAGAGGTGCTTACTTTGAAGAATGTAAAATATAAAACATGTTCTGGTTTGTTTAACACTGTTTTGTTTACTAAATAATTACATATGTATTTCTTCATAGTTTGGATGACTTTAGTATTAATCTACTTGTACAATGCAGGCCATTTTTAAATGATGAAAAAACACTGAATGTCCATAGTGTGTGTCCAAACTTTTGACTGGTACTGTATATGCACTTTTCCCATCATTTAAAAAAAATCTTCTTTTGATTATATATATAATGATCTCTACTTCATAGAAAACATCTTTTGAGCTAATGGAATGATCTAAGTGTGCTCTGAATCTGTCTTCAATCTGCCTAGACCACATGTCTCAAACCGACTCAACTTCAGCTGAGACTTATAACAATCAGATTAGAACAATCAGTGCTGTTTACATGATCGTGTCTACTGTTGGATAGATGTACCAGTGTGCATGTAAAATGGTTGTTGTTGCTCCTCTTTGACATAGAAACATTAATGTTAGGGTTCTATTACTGCTGCTCAGCTCTGTTAAGTTATAATTAATTAATCATACTTTCAGTACGGACACTAATCATCAGCCCAATGGCAAAAACCCACACATAGGAAAGAATAACCAAATACAAGATCTCCTTAACATCCTTAGACAACAATGAAATCAGAAAGAAATACTGAGGAGACATGAGGAGTGCTCAGATACTTATAATAAAGACCTCAGTAATCTGAATTTTCCTTGAAATCTCAGTAGTCACTAATTTTGCCTGACAGGAATCTTAATATGAATCATTTCTCATTCAGAGCTGTGTCTTCTCAGTTTATGCTATTCAGACATAATTATGCTGTGAATAGTTATTAACATTTATATCTGAGTCAGAAGTATCTCATCTCTCCCTTCTGTCTCATGCTGTTTCTCATGTGTGATTTTAGAGGTCTCCTAAGCCTCGAAAGAGCAATATTTGAGCAGTAAATTTTTTATCTGGGCATTTACTGTAAATGGAAAAGCATAATTTCTGTTAGATGAATGTCTTAATGACTCACATAGTATGTAGAGCTGAAAAGTAGGAGTATTAATAACTATGGTCTGACTCATGAATCAGCTTATACCTGAACTTTTTGGACTTCAGGTTTGGCTCAGTCTTAGACCACATCAACTGTTATGACATCAGGCCACCACATGGAGTGGAAACGTCAGCCAAGATCTGACATATTCTATCCATTTGAGCTCTTCAATCTCTCTCTCTCTCTCTCTCTCTCTCTCTCTCTCTCTCTCTCTCTCACACACACACACACACACACACACACACACACACACACTCTCACACACACACACACACCTCAGTTTAACTTATTAAACAGCAGCTGCCCTTTAGCCATGCCAACCAACAAAACCTATAGAAGAAATCACTAGGAGGCCCCTTTTCACATGACTGAAATGACCTGTTTATTCATCTTTTACACTGTAATCTTTGATCTTTCTATGACATTTCCAGGCTATTTTAAAAGTGTCGAGTGATTCACCCTGCAGAAGAAAAGCACTGAACAGTAAGAATAAACACTAAAGGATAAATAGTGAAGAATTACATTAATAATTCTGTTTAACTGTGAGGAGCTTTATGAAAATGTTAGTGATTCCAGACTCAGATAGTGTTGATGTCTGTGTTAAACAAGGAATTTGTTAAAATTCTTAGTTCTACTCATGTAACTCCAGTGAAAAGGCCATCTCAACACATGACTTACAAACATAAGCACTGTTTGTAATTCCACAAGGTCTGATGAAAGATTGTCACCTGACCAAAGTTTTCAGCAGCTGGTCTTTTCTTGAAAGACTACATGCTTGATAAAGCACACAAATGTTTAAAACTGCCTCCAAGCGTGCTGGGATTTCTTTGGTGCAACTCCATTATGTCCTCACAAGAAAGCATCAACACTCATCAATCAGCTGGAGATGTGTGGTGAGGTGCACTTTGAAATGTCATTAAGTTCAGCAAGAGAGTGATGATTTCTTACAGATTAATTGTTTGTGGCCTGACTTATCATGCAATGTAAATGTCTTAAATAAGTACACTACCACTCAAAAGTTTGAGGTCACACAGATTTTTCCATCGCAACACACATTTACTTCAGAAGATTCCTTTTTTCTATCCATTTAGAGACTATAATAAAATCCACAAATGCTACTGCTCCAGATGCTCAGTCTTTTGCAGTAGAAGGCAAGTTGTTGCCAGAGTAGCCATATAGAACAACGTACAAACCCAATTCCAAAAAAGTTGGGACACTAAACAAATTGTGAATACAAACTGAATGCAATGATGTGGAGGTGCCAACATCTAATATTTTATTCAGAATAGAACACAAATCACAGATCAAAAGTTTAAACTGAGAGAATGTATCATTTTAAGGGAAAAATATGTCGTTTCGGGGGGGCATGGTGGCTTAGTGGTTAGCACGTTCGCCTCTCAGCGCTGGGGTCTTGGGTTCGATTCCCCATCTGAGCGGAGTTTCCATGTTCTCCCCGTGTCTGCGTGGGTTTCCTCCAGGGTCTCCGGTTTCCTCCCACAGTCCAAAAACATGGAGGTCAGGTGAATTGGGTACTCT
Organism: Crenuchus spilurus; assembly: GCA_036984385.1. Lineage (NCBI taxonomy): Eukaryota > Metazoa > Chordata > Actinopteri > Characiformes > Crenuchidae > Crenuchus > Crenuchus spilurus. Next base: position 70,560 of record BRDA01004424.1, read on the forward strand.
AAAAAAAAATAAATTGTCCGTAGGTGTGTGTGTGTGTGTCACCCAGCGATGGACTGGCGCCCTGTTCTGGGCTTAGTTGAATGGTGTAATGCCCTGCCCTGCGCCCAGTGAGGGGGTGGGGGACTAACCGCGACCCTAATAAGGATTAAGCGGGTGTGATAATGAATGAATGAATGAAATATGTCGTTTCAAAATTTCATGGCGTCAACAAATCCCAAAAAAGTTGGGACAAGGCCATTTTTACCACTGTGTGGCATCCCTGCTTCTTCTTACAACACTCAACAGATGTCTGGGGACAGAGGAGACCAGTTTCTCAAGTTTAGAAATAGGAATGCTCTCCCATTCATGTCTAATACAGGCCTCTAACTGTTCAATTGTCTTGGGCCTTCTTTGTCGCTCTGTTCTCTATAGGTGAAAGATCTGGACTGCAGGCTGGCCATTTCAGTACCCGGATCCTTCTCCTACGTAGCCATGATGTTGTGATTGCTGCAGAATGTGGTCTGGCATTATCTTGTTGAAAAATGCAGGGTCTTCCCTGAAAGAGATGACGTCTAGATGGGAGCATATGTTGTTCTAGAACCTGAACACAGTTCTCTGCATTAATGGTGCCTTTCCAGACATGCAAGCTGCCCATGTCACAAGCACTCATGCAACCACATACCATCAGTAATGCAGGCTTCTGAACGGAGCGTTGATAACAACTTGGGTTATCCTTGTCCTCTCTGGTTCGGATGACATGGCGTCCCAGTGTTCCATAAAGAACTGTACCCGTCGAACGTACAGACCTTTCCGTGGTAATTACGTCTCTTG
>BRDA01004425.1:0-13965 GCA_036984385.1 Crenuchus spilurus
GGATTCTCCACAAGTACCTGTTCAAATTCCTTGTAGAACTGTTCAATTTCTTCATCTTGCTTGTCCGCGGTTGGTGCATAATACTGAATAAGAGTATACCATCAAGGGTGGCCCTACCAGGAGCATAGCTCCAGATGGTATCGCTCTTAGATTCAAAGGTTCTCTCAAGCTTCTCCACCACGGCAAGGTAGCGATCTCAGGAGAAGCTTAAATAAGTTCTCAGAGACTAGTTGATGTGGTTTAAGATGTAGTTTGAAAACTACAATGAAATATACAGTAACATTTTATAATATTTCACTATGACACATGTTTTGTTTTGACAATTTTTGTTTTGTTTGTTTTTTAAAGCTCCAGGAAGTCATACTGTCATACACATCAGCTTGGATGCGTCACGTTTTGGTGTCCTGTCCCTTTAAAGGCACAGTATGTAGTTTCCAGCGACATTTAGTGGTTTAGTTTCCATATTCAACCAACTGAAGACTTTTTCCACAGCCCCTCCCTTCCAAACACAAGTCTCTACAGTGGCGGTAAGATCTCATATCTTTGATACTCCCGAATGCGATGTCTAATAGCAGCTTTAGAGCTAGTGATATGTCAAGTGGTAAGATTAATTTTAATTAGAAATTTAGGAAATGTAATATGTAAAATTATCATAGCTACAATGCAGACGAAACATATTTTCTGCATACTTCAGGAGTGCTATTGTAAACGTTAGCTGTTTTCTGTACAAACAAAGTAACAAAGTAAACACATCAAACTGCTTCACTGTAGACAGATAATGCAGGCAGGATACACATTTTTCTCTAGTCAAGGTAAGCTTGCCATGCTCTGAAGAAGGCACTTCAGCCGATAAGAGTTCACATGAGCTCATATTAGCTAAGCTCACGAACTAGCGCGCAGCTACGAATCTCCCGTTCCACCTTAAATGCTGCAGAAGTGTTCAGCTCCAATTCGCTACAATGTCGTGCAGCACCATTTAAGGTGGAATGGGGGAAAAACACTGCGCACACGAATATGAAGCCAAGTTTAATCATTTTCTTTTCTTTGACGATTGACATTGTGTTTTCTCTTTTTGACAAGCATAAGAATGTTCCGTCATCTTAACAAATAAACCAAAAAACCTTTATTCTTGCTTCTCCTCCGTCTATTTCTTCTTATTGAGGTATATGTTTATTTCTTCTTCTTCTCCTGTTTTATGTCAGCCAATGGTAAAACAAAGCTACAGCATCATTGAATTTGAGTGGCCAATTCGTCATTACAACACAAACGGTTTTTGCTAGCCTTGTTTGTCCTAGAGGTCTGCGCAGGACTGATTTTTTAGTCCCGCTCCCGACCGCTTCTGTGATAATATCATCATATTTGGTCCCGCTCCCGCTTCCGCCCGCCACATAAACTTGTCTGCTCGCTCCCGCCCGCAGTCCTCACCGGGGGGATGGTGTTTGGTGCGCGCGAGTTAAGTTTAGTTTGTCCTCCAGTGTGTGTGGGGTGCGTAAGCAGTCTCGTTCAGAGAGACAGAAGGAGGGAGCGGATGTTGCTGGAACGGTTCTGGGTTGGATGTACAAAGAGCCGGAGATATTGCTCCGTAGCCCCGCCCTAGTACTGCCCCTGATGCTCACATCAATCTGATTAACTATACACAGCTTACATATTGTGCTGGTAGAGAAAAGGTAACGGAGCAGATCCACTCTTATTATTCCTTACTGGAAAACATTTTGCATAAAAACCAGATACATATATAACATATTCTGAGCTGCTGATGAAATCAATGCTACTGCGCATCTCACAGACGGTAAGTTACTCACATAAACAAATTAATCACATCTACCAACACAGGATGATGACTACATTAATAAATCACTAAGCGAGCACAACACAACTGCATAAAATATGAATATGAACAATTCATAACTGTTTTTCAACCGTGTACATCCCGCAAGTGCTTCAGGGTGATGACGTCACCCTCGACATGGCCAATCAAATCTAATTTTTAAAATCATGGCCTAATGAATCATTATTAGGGCAGAGAGAGCCTGTGTGTGTGTGTATGAGAGAGAGAGAGAGAGAGAGAGAGAGAGTCAGAGAGAGAGAGAGAGAGAAAGCGCACGTTTGTGTATGCGTGTGAGTGAGTGAGAGAGAGAGACTGAGCCGGCTCTTTCGGCTCCCAAATGGCTCTTTGCTTGTTATCATTTGTAGCCTCATATTTAAATCTAAAGCAAAAATAAATGGTTTGTGTGCTGAGAAACCCTTTTACCTTCAGTCTTTTTATGATCAACTTTATAATTGCTTCATTTTGTGCATTTGTCCTGTTAAAAATCATTCTTACTTTTATTTAACTTTTTTTAATATATAATTTTTTAATCCCCTTCCCAATGTAGTGGTAGCCAATTAGCCCATCCCTCCGTTAGGCCTCTCCCCATCACTTTGCAATGTCCCTGACTCTAGAAGGGTACAAGTAAGCACAGGCCTCCTCCGCTGCGTGTGATGCAGCCACCGTTTCTTTTTCGAACCACCACTGATACACCATCACTGGAGAGTCTAACGCGCTCGGAGGAAGGCACACAGGGTCCCCAGCTCTGATTGGATCAATCAGTAGATGCCTGAGCCAGTGGACACTGCAATGTGAGAGTGATAAGGAGAGTGAGAGCACCATCTACCCGCCCAGAGAGAGAACTGCCAATTTTTGATTTCTTGGGCCCTGGCTGTTGATGGCAAACAGCATGACCGAGATTCAAACTTGTGATCCTCGGGTCATAGTGTCAGCGTCTTTGCCTGCTGATTTTTAAATTTAACATTTTTAAATAAACTTTTAATGGAACACAGGAAAACAAACACACACTGCAAACAAATCTAAAATATCGACAGCAGAACCAAACTCTTAATGTTGAAACACTACATAAACCTTTAGTGCAGATTGGCATTCAAGAAAATCAGACGCCTCAGTTTGGATGGGCTGATGTGATTCCTTCTGCCTGTTCTGCCCCTTTCCTCAGGTTTGTTAGCAGAGCTAATGAGAAATTGGCAGCCGGCTCTCATTCAATGGGAGTCGGCTCTTTTGATTCACTACCAAGCATCGGCTCCTAGAGCCGGCTCTTTTGCAAATGACACATCACTAAAACTGACCGTCTGTTCACGTGACGCTCGGCCAGTATTTGGACTGTCTTACTGACTGATTAGCTGCATGATTCTCATCATTTTCTAGACTATTCATTAATTTCCGGGATTTGTCCCGCTACCGCGACGACTGATTGACTGACCAACTGCTCCCGCAAGAGACGATTAATTGTGGTCCCGCGCCGCAAGATATTGTAACGGGTCCCACGGGAGTCCCACGGTAATACAGACCTCTAGTTTGTCCTTTTTGAACTACTGTAGAAACATGGCGATGCAATATGGCGGCCTCAGTCAGTGTTCGACCCGCGACCAATATAGATATAAACTGCTTATTCTAAGGTAAAATAATCAAACGACTTCTTATTTTATAATGATTAGATGTGTTTTTAATCATTTGTATTAGTGATTATATTAAATTCTGCTAAAAGATAACCCGAAATATTACATACTGTGCCTTTAATGTTTAGTCCCGTCTAGCCCCGCCCATTATTGTTTTAACCTGTCTGTGATTATGTCCCCATTATTTAAACCCCTTTGTGCTCTAGTCTAGTTGCTAGTCATTTTGTTTTCTTTAAGCCCTCAGTTTGCATTTGTTTCTTAGTCATCAGTTTATGTCTCCATCTTTTATTTGGTTTGTTTCAGTCTATGCTTGTGTCACTTTTGGATAGTTCATTAAATCACTTTTTCCTTTCATCTACGCCTGTGTCCGTCTCCAGTTCATCTCACCCTACATACATAACAGGATGCATTGTGATGTATTTTTAAAGAAACAATAGCAAATGTAGGTGTCTACTGAGTTCTAGTGTTTGTTAGCAATGTTAGCCTTGCAGCTCCAATTCTGAACTAAAGAAGCAACTCCAAACATGTCTTGACTGATCAACTACATGTACTGTAGGTAGATATGATATATGGGTGGACATTCCTATAAAGACATAAAAGATAAGTGATAGAAAGCCTGTAAAACAGACATGTTTAGAGCCACACTGCCCCAGGTCCTTAAGAGCGTAATCCAGCTCATCCTGGTTGTCCTCAACGTCCTGCCGCTCAGATGGAACTTGTTCCACACTGAAGACTTTAGTGACAACAGAACTGTGTCGCCCATCACTGTGAAGGAATAGAGATATCAGTCATGCTGATGCTGGTACAACACACAAAATACATACAAATGACTGAAAATATACAGTACATTTCATAGCTTATTTCTATAGCCAAGACCAGGAATTCATAAAAACTTAAGTCTTCCCTCACTTCCACTAATTTACTGATAGCTATTCACTGGGAACTATTCATCACTCACTGGTAAATGGCCCATATGGTGAAAAATAACATTTCTTTATTATTTTTTTCGAAATAAAGTAACAATGTAAATATTGCTATTGTTTTATGTTGACATTATTTTTGTAATTCTGGACTAGAAGTTATTTATCATATCATAGCAGTCTTCCAAAGGATCCACACTTCTGACAGAAGTAGAAAAAGTTTTTTTTTCTTCAACATTCTCAAGGACTTCAGTCTGATGAGGTGCATTACAGGGCAGCCAATCAGAATAATCATAATTTACATAAGCCTTAAAGGCATAATAATAAAAATTGGTTCATAAAAAGCCAAATAAACATGAATTGTGAGTAGAGATGTCATGATTCCCATTCAGCTAATTTTTTATTGTATTTTTGTTTTTATTTATACTGAAAGTTAGACTGATTACCAAATCTAAGTACTGTTTTGATACGTCTGATACTTGGTGCAAGTCTTAATTGCAACTGCTAGGCAATTGCTATGGTATCCTAGTGATTCTGTTGAAATTGTTATAATTGTTATTGGTTGCTAGTTTGTTGTTATTGTGGTACTAAGATGCCAGGTGGGTGATAGAGTGTTGCAAGGTGTTTGCAATGGAAGTTCAGGCGGTTCCCATGATGTTGCTTAGTGGTTGCTAGGTTGTTGCAATGGTATCCCAGGCGGTTGCAATGGTGTTACTTGGTGGTTGCTTTGGTGTCCCAGGTGGTTCCATTACAGTTACTAAGTGCCTCATACCTCATGCATATGTGTATCATTGTTACAACTGAAGGACGCCTAAATTAATTTCTATGGGAAAAAATCAGCAAAAATCAGCTGCTAAGTTTAAACTAAGCATCCAATCAAAAAGCTGCATACAGGCCTATGTTGCATAATCAGACATCATAATAATAATAATAATAATAATAATAATAATAATAATAATAATAAGAAGAAGAAGAAGAAGAAGAAGAAGAAGAAGAAGAAATAGAGAGAGAATAAATGGACCTCATTTGAATCTTGAGGTAAAGGGAATCTGGAGAACCACAAGAATATCTACTTTCTTAATGACCAGCATTGATGGATATATTTACACAGGAATTAAAAATGAGCCATACTATTCATACTATAATCTGCTGCATTACCTGGTGGCTGCCACAGCTCTCACAGGCACTTTTCCACTGGGTAGGCGGATGGGCTCTCTGTAAGTCACAGTGCTACTGTCCCCAAACCCTGGCCTTCTCAACACCTCCGGCTTACTGCCATCCAGTGTGTAGAAGATACTCACATCAGGGGTGTCTACAGTGATATGAGACCTTTGTTACCAAACACTGCCGTTTAACAGAGTACAAAAAGAAGTGAACTCACACTTACCTGATTTGATCTCAACAGGTGTGTTGGTGTCTATCTCATGCTTGGCTTTACCAGGAGGAGGCACACGAATAGGAATTATCAATGGAGCCACAACAGAGCCTGCAGTCATGGTCAGAAGCTGGATCTAGACTTTCAGTGCAGAGACGTTTGGTGTGATCTCTTGTAGTTAATGGATCAGATAATGGAACGTGCTGAATCTCACGCAGCCAGTCAATGGCAACCTTCTGCGGATATATGAAGGAAAACAGTGCAAGCAGGCTTTCAGAGCATTTAAATCTATTATTATTCGCATTTAAAATGGAGAAAGACAATATAAATAAGATAAAAAATCCAATACTGCACCTTCACTTAAGCCTTTAGACACGTTTATCTCGACATGTTGAATAACAGCGTATCCAGCGACGCTGAAACAGTCAACTCAACAGCAGATTAAAGCACGCTGCTATTTGTCAGTTTCGTAGCCCTTAGCAACCGCCTGAGCCAATTGTAAACGGCTTTGGCTCATACGTCAGACTCAAACACAATCATTTCAAACTTTTCTCTTTATTTTTGTTGTCTCTTTATTTTTAGTTTGTGTTTGTTGTCATGAAGATATCTCCTAACAATACAGATACATACTAAATAATCAATCTTATTTCATTGCTAGACAAATTCCACATCCATAAATGTACATTCAAACAAAAGTCACATGAACACAATGACTGGTTTTTAACAATAGAAAAGATGTTGAAACTATGCCAATTATTTGATATTTCTGTATGTAATAAAAAATTTAACGGAAAACATGTGAAAATTTACATAATAACTCTATAAAGACACATATTTTCACGAAAGTATTTCCAAATACATATGTAATCGCTACATCTGGAGACCACATTAGACAGAAAATAGTAAGAAAAAACTTTCAATGTCAGAAAATGATGTGACGTTAAACTAACAATTTATTTTTTATCTCTACCACTATGATGATGATGATGATGATAATATTTTTAAAAGTGTAACCGAAAATGTATAAAAACAAATTAACCATTCCTATCTTGACATATATTTTTTACTATTTAGCACTTTTCGCACATTTTAAAATTTTAATGTGGAAAAGAAAAACATTAGCCCGACGTTACCGCCATGCGTCGCTGTAGATACTCTTTATGATTAACTTTGTGGTTCTGAATAGTGTTATATATGTGTTGCAGACGTTGTCACTGAACATAATAGTAATATCTTGACTAAGCAAATTTTTCCAGTAAATAACAAATGTAAAAGCGCAGTCTGGAGCTTTCTGACTGGACTTTTAAACAGGCAGTGACTGAGCCACTAAAATATTGAGAAGCGCAGGACTGTAAACCGAAGGACCCACCACACATGCTGTGTTGTTGACGATAGTGTTGTGTCCGATTAACTACTACATACTAATATTAAAACTGAGTGATTTCTGCTGAAGACGAGCAATGACAGACGTTAAAGTTAAAAAGGAGTCCACGGATCCTGTCGATATCGAAAACAGGTGTGATCTGTGACATCCAGCTAGTTCACCTTGCTGTAATGTGAATGAGCTTACAGTACTCTGATGTGAATTAGTTTAGCTTACAGTACTCTGATGTGAATTAGCTTATGTTACTTTTCTATGATATGATTTAGCTTAGCTCACATTACTATATACACTATGTCTTATGTTCTCAGAGTCCTGCGCAGCCTGTGCTCTATGTTTTCTTGGTCCTGAGTAGCTTGTGTCCTATGTTCTTTGGGTCCTGCTTAGCTTGCGCCCTATGTTCTCTGTGTCCTGCGTAGCCGGTGCGTTATGTTCTCTGGGTCATGCGTAGCCTGTGCGCTATGTTCTCTGGGTCCTGCATAGCCTGTGCCCTATGGTCGCTGGGTCCTGCGTAGCCTGTGCCCTATGGTCGCTGGGTCCTGCGTAGCCTGTGCCCTATGTTCTCTGGGTCCTGCGTAGCCTGTGCCCTATGTTCTCTGGGTCCTGCGTAGCCTGTGCCCTATGTTCTCTGGGTCCTGCATAGCCTGTGTCCTATGGTCCATTAGACAAGATATATAATTAACTACCTCTTCCCAAAAGCTGTGTACTTGTGGCCAGTCCCACATGGTATGCTTCAGTCATCAGAGTTCCATACTGTCAGAAAGAGCAGGATTACTTGTATGACCTGAATGTATCTATATTCTTGTATGTCATGCAGTATTCTTCATTACAAAACCCATGTGTTTGTAACTATGTTACTGCTGGACTGAGATATTAATAATGATTTTTATTGCTCATTTTTGGTAAGTACTTACCAATTCCCATATCTGATGCTTGATGTTGCTGAGCTTTTGTTTTTGTTTGTTGTCAGTTGTACAGGGCAATTTTGAATCAGAAAGTGGGTGCAGTTCTTTGCCCTCTGGATGCCTGTTGAAATTGTGCCATATTTTACGTTGGAAACATTTCACAAAAATTGCTGTAAGAATTGCTTTATTTTGTTAATCCAACTATTTTCTGTTCGAAGGATAAAGGAGCTCTGTCAGCAGTTTCCACATGGCATCACTGATCAGGTCATCCAGAATGACATGCCTCATGTGGAGGCGCAACAACGGGCAATGGCCATCAACCGACTTCTGTCTGTGGTAAGGACTCAACATCTGACTATCCACTTCTTTCAGCTAATGAATATATTTAAAGGACTTGAAAAAAATCTCAGTTTGGAAATGCTTGAATTTACTGTTTAAGGGGGTCCCAGAAAAAACTTCTAAATACAGATATCACAAAGAGCTTGCATCACTTGAAATGGTCACATTTTAGTTGTCAAGTAATTCTTTGTAAATAAAATTAAATAAATTTCACATTTGCAATTTGGAAAAGTAAATGAGTTGTGCAAATGTAATGTCATCATGTGCATAAGCCTATCTCTCTGCGCTTGTGGACAACATTAGATAATTGAACAAACACAAAATATAACAGTCAGCCGCCAAAGATAACTTCATTAAGATGTGCACAATTACCACCTGCCAGGTGCAGCCTAAGTTTACACTTAACATCTCTTTGCGCAACATCGTCCTTGCTAAACACAAAATGTTGACAAACGAGTGATGACGCATTTCTTTTGGAAATGAGCTGCTGTTCTTCCTCCTGCACCAGCTCTGCTGTCACCGCTTCAGCATTTGACATTTTCTGCTCCATATTCTCAACCTCATCGTCACTTCTTGTTACTGACTGGACAGGGTGGAGTCACGTGACTCCAGATTGCACGTAGAGCCTGCACTGCCTTTAGTCACGTGACTACAGGCTGTCCTATTGACTGCACGGAGAGCATCGTCTTAAAGGAACATAACGTAGCTGAAAAAAAGCCAAAATTACTTTTCATTTTTTTAAAGACACCGAAAATACCGATATGGGCAAAATGACGTTGGTTATTGTCATAAATTTTGGTATTGGTAAATTTTTGGTTTATCGCCCAGGTCTAATGAAGAGTCACTCAACCATCTGCTTGGTCTGGATTCAAAATCTTCCACTAGTTTTCACTTACCTCAGAAGCTATTGATCAGCCAGGACATGGTTTGGAATGTAGTCCAGTCATTTACTTTAAATCCATAACCAAAATTTCTCTCAACCTGCAGCCTGGTCTTACTAAGGTCTTGTTGGCTGTTGAATATGGTTTACCATTTTATAGGAGAAAAAGAAGATCTAGAAGGTGAAGAATGTACAAGTTGTTAATTTCCACAGACATACAATTGCTGTTGGCTGTTTCTCTGCTTGCTATTTATTGGACAGTTAAGAGACAATTACAGCACAATTCAGTTATTATTATTAAGTGTATGTTAACACACTTAGTTGTGTGAATTTATGGTGAGGAATTGGTACCAAATTGAAAAGCAATCACCATGGTGGAAAAGTGTGAACTGTGTTTTACTAATCAGTGGTCAGTTATATGTGTACAGGCCCATGGACCACACCCCAAATTTAGTAGAGGATTCTGATTGGACAGTGATTGGATACATTTGATTGTGGCACTACTACAGCACTTAATGAAATGGTTCTTTTGTTTTGGCTCGTTCACAGTGCTGCACAGTGGAATACAGTGCAGCTGAGCTGATTACATTTGAAGGTGTATTGTATTCATTTGTGAAATTCATCATTTTGTTTTTAAAATGCAAACCCTCCTGTATTGTTTTTCAGGAACACAGTCAAACAATGTGGATACAATGTAATAGTAGAGGTTTTGCTTTTCATTTTGGCATGTATACTACACATCAGTATGGAAAAGCAATATGTTGCATGCATTTCACAGTTTTACACTGTAGTGATCGCCTTATAATTTGGTACTAATTCCTCTCTATACAATAGATTGTGCAGCCTGACAGTAGTTTGTAATTCTAGTTGTGTTGTATGTTTACAGGGCCAGCTGGATCTTCTTCGAAATAGCAACGGTTTGTTGTACAGACTAAAAGATGCCCAAACGGCAAGGTAAGAGCCATTCATTTATTTATGGAGGAACAGGGATTTTTGACAAAGTTTAATGACTTGTACTTGCCCATGTTTACACATTATCCAAAATATTTGTTTGTAGTAAAATGAAAGGCTCTGACAACCAAGAGAAGTTAGTTTACCAGATCATTGAGGATGCTGGGAATAAAGGTACCCTCATTTCTTGCTGTAATGTTCAGGATGCCACATTTTATGAGAATTTATAGGCAGAGATGGTGTTTATAATGTTGTATGTGGTAGTATATGTTACAATGTACTATGTAGTAGAATGTGTTGTGAAGTAGTATGTTTTACAGTATGTGTTACAGTGTTGTATGTGGTAGTATAGTGGGGAAAATAAGTATTTGATACACTGCCGATTTTGCAAGTTTTCCCATGTACAAAAAACTGGAGAGGTCTGTAATTTTTATTGTAGGAACACTTCAACTGTGAGAAATGGAATCTTGTCACCTTGTATGATTTTTAAATAATTAGCATTTTAAATAATAATGCATTTTATTGCATGAAATAAGTATTTGTTACAATAGAAAAACAGAACTTCATATTTGGTACAGAAACCTATGTTTCTTGTAGTTCTTGATGAAGTTTGCACCTTCAGCAGGGATTTTTGCCCACTCCTCCATACAGATCTTCTCCAGGTCTTTCAGATTTTGGGGCTGTTGCTGGGCAACACTGAGTTTCAGCTCCCTCCAAAGATTTTCTATTGGGTTCAGGTGTGGAGACTGGCTAGGCCATTCCAGGACAGGTGTCTTTTATACAGGTAATGAGTTCAAACAGGTGCAGTTAATACACGTAATGAGTGCAGAACAGGAGGGCTTCTTAAATTAAATCTAACAGGTCTGTGAGAGCCTGTATTCTCACTGGTTGGTAGGTGATCAAATACTTATTTAATGTAATAAAATGCAAATTATTTATTTAAAAATCATACAATGTGATTTTCTGGAATTTTTTTCTGTCTCTCACATTTGAAGTGTGCCTATGATAAAAAATTACAGACCTCTCAATTTTTTGTAGGTGGGAAAACTTGGCTGTGTACCAAATACTTATTTTCCCCACTGTATGTGTTATAAAGTAGTATATAGTAGTATTGTAACAGAGTAATATGTGGTGCTATAACGTAGTATACAAGTGTATGTAGTAGTATGTGTTATCTGTAGAATATTAGTATTTAATTTGAATTCATGTATATGCAGTTTTATTATATAACAAAAACAGTTCAAACTTTTGAATGGTACTACAACTAAATGTTTAAATTCTTGCATATGATTTATGCAATGTGCATTTGTGTCATTCATGTGAGCTTTACAGAGAGGATTTTTCTTTGCTTTGCATCTTTGGCCTTTTATAGGAATCTGGAGCAGGGATATCCGGTACAAGAGCAACCTCCCTCTGACTGAAATCAACAAAATTCTGAAGAACCTTGAGAGCAAAAAGCTAATCAAAGCTGTGAAGTCTGTTGCAGTAAGTTGATAAACATGAAATAAGGCTGTTCTGAAATATGTGCAGTCAACTTTACAGCAAAACATTAAAATCTGTGTTTTTGTTTACTGTGTTCAGGCATCAAAGAAGAAGGTCTACATGCTTTATAACCTGCAGCCAGATCGCTCAGTTACAGGGGGAGCATGGTATAGTGATCAGGACTTTGAGTCCGAGTTTGTGGAAGTTCTTAACCAACAGTGCTTTAAATTCCTTCAAAGTAAGGTGAGAGAAGCTCTGACAGCTCATTCAAGTTGATAGCTATACAGACTTTTACAAAGCCAAGAAATATGGGTCTAAATTGCTGTCTTGAGGTTGGGCAGCGTCTATATAACTGCCATATGTCTATATGACATTGTCATTATTTCACAGCCCCATTATTTCATGTTTCCATATTCACTTGGTCTTTCCTTACTGAAAGAAAAAAGGTATCCACACCTGTGGTGGGTCCTGCAGAAACTTGATGGATGTTGTGCTTCTAATGTGAGCAAAAACTCAAAATGTTTTTAAGGCCGGGACTTTAACGCGTTAATTTCGATTAATTAATTACAAAGGTTTTAACGCGTTAAAAATTGTATCGCAATTAATCAAAAACATTTTTTAAGTTTGGAGCCGGAACCTTTGTGTTTGTGTGTTCTAACACGCCTGTAAATCTGATGCACAAGTGACATCCGCAAACAACAACAATGATGAACAAGCGACATGAATGAAGCAGCTTCTCTTGGTCCAGTGAGGGGCAACTTTAGCTTTAAAAAACATTCTGATGGGACTTTCAAAAAGACTACTGTTGTATGCAAGTTGTTTAAAAAGGAATTTGATTATCACCGAAGCTACTCAAGCCTAAAATACCATCTCAATGCCAAACATGTTGTGGCAAGCACAGCCATCCCCACAGCTAATGTCAGTATCCCCAACAGCGGTAAAAAATAAACGCTCCAGGCAGCCCACATTGGACCAGATGACAAGATGTTAAACTATCACAAGAGTCGCAGTATTGTGTAGTTATTTTATTTATTTTTTATTTTTACAGTTCTGTACAAGAAATTGTGCTATCATGATTGTCTAGTGTGCTGCTTAAATTTATTTTCTTATTTTTCAAATAAGTTAAACACTCAGGGGTTCCTGAAATACTTGAAATCTGAATAAATATTATAGCACTTTGCCAAATCTGTTGGTTTAATAACAGTATACTGCATATACTGTATGTCTATTCAGTCAAAATATTTGTAGCAAAAGGATTTTTTAAATTGAAAATGTTTAATTTATTGATATATGGTTTGGGATTAATTAATTACAGACCCTGAAATTAACTCGATTAAAATTTTTAATCGAGTCCCATCACTAGTTTTAAGATAAATAGATATAGTCTGTGTTGAGGTTTTATTTCAACTGTGTATTTTCTGTAGTTTCAGAAATACTATACATTACTTGTTGAAGACTTGATTTTAATATTGTTTTAATATTTTTCTAGAACAATATATAGGGCAAGATGATAATCGGCACTCTAGTTTTGTGCTGTGACCACAGTGTTGCTTCTTCACTGAAAAACATTCTTCACTGACAAATAAATAAGAATAAGGCAAGTCAGCATTGGCTCATAATGATCCAGTTCCTAAAAGGACAATTATTAGTGATATAAAAAACAGATCAAATGGGCCACAAGGAACACATTTCTGAATACTTTTTGGAAATGCAACCTACTAGTGTCAAAGATGTTGCATATGTGTAACACTGTCAAAGGTTTGAAACATTACATATATTAAACTGTCTAAGGTCTGTCTACTCCTCTATACTGTTCTCTCTGTGCGTTATGCACAGCCGGTACATTGACACAGATTAACAGCAAGCCAAACTCGATTCTCACGAGCCAGGATATGAGCAATACAGTATAAAGAGCCATTGCATCGCAGACAAATAACTCCATCCATCCATCCATCCATTATCAACTGCTTTATCCGGGGCCGGGTCGCGGAGGTAGCAGTCTAAGCAGGGAAACCCAAACCTCCCTCTCCCCGGACCCTTGCAGAGCCACAAGGTGGGCTTCTCGACCGACTCCACAGACCCCTCTCCCTCCAAACCCAAAGGGACGAATCTGACGATGGAGGCGCTGGGCCGGGGCCTATTTCGTCAACTATTACCTACCTACCTACCTACCTCAATAAACAGACGCTACGTTACCGAGAAATATGACATAACGAGTATAGGACTGAGCACTCTTAGCTCAAACCGAACGACAATTAGACACAGTTACATGGCCGACACGT
>BRDA01004425.1:13975-24244 GCA_036984385.1 Crenuchus spilurus
TGTAATATTTTGAATTTTAAACTAGGTTTAATTTTATAATTTAAATAATTTGAGGTTCTATTCAGTGGAGGCTTAAAAGTGACTAAGATGCTCTAATGGTTATATTACTAAATACCAGTGGCAGACCATGCATTTCACATGTAGGCCTTCAGTAATGCTCAATTTACCCCTCTATACTGTTCTCTCTGTGTGTTATGCACAGCCGTTAGGTTGACACAGATAAACAGCAAGCCAAACTCGATTCTCACGAGTCAGGATATGAGCACCTTGCTCCTTTATTTTATCCAAAATGACAGGTGAAAATGCGAGTGAAACTACAAAACACAAAATAGAAAAAAACTCCTGAGAATAATAAGCATAATGTACTGAATAACAGCTAATAAATTCACTACATGTAGTCCCCAGGTTACGACGTTGATCCGTTCCTACGTTCACATCATAAAACTGAATTTCGTATAAGTCGGAATTTGTATAAGTTGGAACAGCGAGCTAATTTATAAGATCAATGTCGTCATGAGAAAACATAATTCAATAGCACATTAGCGTTACCTTCTTGTAATATAAACCCATGTGCAGATATCATTAGCATACTATAGCAAACTTACACATTAATGAGCAAACAAAGTCCACAAATGACTATATAAGTGTACAGATATTAACCAACACCTGTAACAACTAACCAAAGTGACACTTACAGTCATTGCTTTCATGGGAGCAGAAAAAATATAAAGAGAATGAAATCGGAGAATGCAAGAGTTACCACACAGAGCCTAATTACAGTGGTAACCCTACTTACGAGTTTAATCCGTGCAGGAGCCGAGCTCGTTAGCTGGTTTGCTCGTTAGCTGGATGCATTTTCCCCATAAGACTGCATGTAAAACTGATTAATCCGTGTCAGCCGGCCAATATACAGTATACAGGTAGTCCCCAGGTTACGTCGTCCCCGAGTTACGATGTTTTGTGGTTACAACACATCTCCCATTTATAAAGCCTTTTTTCGTGTTTGGTGTGCGGCGGTGTGTGCGGCGGAAGAATACACGGTTACGCGGCTGTTTCCTTTCATTATTAAAGGTATTTTATATTTTATTAAATGTATTTTATATGTTTTTGATAATTACTGTGTTAGGATAGGTGTTAGGATAGGATAAGTGCTTACAGTGTGTTATTTATGTACAATATTTACGTATGTTCCGACTTACACGAAATTTGGTTTACGGCATGAACGTAGGAACATATCAACGTTGTAACCCGGGGACTACCTGTACTTTAATATGCTAAATAATGTGTTTATATGGGTTTTTAAAAAAATAAACGAGACGACGACGGCGCTCATGTAGGCTGGCAGCTAAGGAGAGGGAGACAGATGGTGCTCGTGTAGGCTGGTGGCTAAGGAGGACAGGTGGACTGGCGTACGTGTATGGCATGGTTACACTTATCATATGAAAAATAAAAGTAAAATTTATCTAACTTTCTTGTTCACTACCTTTTGCTTTCTTTGCGTCGCTTTCACTAGCACTTTCACTGGACAGCGGTCAAAGGTAATGACTGACCTCTTCTTCTATGCTAGCATCTAGGGGATGCTAAGACTGCCGCACCCCTAGCGGTTGGCATACTTGAACTAATTTAGGCTACTCGTTACTTGGAATTTTAATCGTTACCTGGAACAAAAATATTCCGAGATCATAAACTTGTTACCTGGAATACTCGTTAGTAGGGATGCTCGTAAGTAGGGTTACCACTGTACGAGTTGCACATTCAACACTTCAACCCAAAGCAGCGTACAATGCATTCAACACTGCGTTTCTAACTCTGCTTGTAAAGATTATTAGTACGAACTTAAAGAATTTAATATCTAAAATAAACTGAATAATCTGAGGGCAGAACACCCTCAGAAACTAATTTATAATGATAAAAATTGATAACAGATAACTCCTGTAAAAACTGAAGACAGATAACTCCTGTAGCCGTAATAAATGCCTCTATTTAATAAACAAAGCAGGGGTGAACAAGTCTCCTACTGCAGCTACCGCCACAACACACATAAAAGCATCAATAATTACCTCATAAACTTGCAAAGTTATTTAGGAAAATAGCAACATTTTACTCACCAAAAATTTTAATTATTTGTAAACAAAATCCATCCTCCTCTCTTTCCTCAAAAACAGATTATCTGTGCGCTTCAGTTCCATCAACAAGTCCTTTCCTATCAACATTAAAGCTGATGCTAACTAGATTGATTATCTAGTCAATGGGTCTGAATATGGTGATGTTGCCAGATGCCTGCTAGAGGGCCCCTATGACATCATCTCAAAATCTGATTGGTTGAAGCAACAGGACATTTATTTTGTGTTAAGAGAGCCTTCAGAATGACTTGTGAAGGCCTCGGCAGACATCTTTGACTTTGACCGTGCCTGGCAACAAATGATGGCTGAAATCTGATTAGTTAAATGCTTTAATATGAAAATATTAATGTGTCTGGAAACAGCACAACCATCGGAAAAGCTATAAAAGTAACCGTACAGACCATTTGGAATTATTTGATAAGTATTCATGGACAAAATACAATTAACATCAGTTTGTGATTCAGATACTTCTTAGGCCAGAAGAGATGGCTTTTCACCACTGGTAAATACCATATTGTAATAAGAATGATAATAACAAATATAATCATTAGTGTGTAAATTGTGGTTATAATGAATTATGCTATATATAACTCTTTATAAACTATATAAAGAATTGTGTTCAGCAGGAATTAATCAATGGGAGAACATTTTTTGGTTCTGACAGCTGTATCTGTAATTGGGTCATCTTTCCATGTGGCATGTGGGCAACAAGTCAAGCCAAATCAACATTACTACCAGGAAGAAATCTGCTGCTGTTGTCTTGGTATGAAACACTTCGGAGGTCTTAGGGAGTCTGCAAATTGACATGTCATTTTAGTGGCACAAGCAGGACCAACACAATATAGTTCTAGTATGTTTAATACTATCTTTCATATTCAGTTATACTTGCAATATGGGACATTGGAAACATTTCAGTACTGAAATTTGCCAATTAATTCTATACTTTCTATACTTTCTAATAAAAATAAGTGGCACCAATTTAACACTGTATTTTATTTACAGCTGAAGAGTTCTGTATGAAAAAGAGAAATGACAGCTAAACTGTAAAAAAAATAAAAGTTTTCTATCAAATAAAAATTTGTTGTCAAAGACAATGTTGAGTTTATGACCAGATTATTGATTTGGTATTATCGTGATACTACACTTGGTCTCAGTATCAAAGTTAAAATTCTGGTATCATGATACCATAGTGTACCTAACCAGACCTGTACCATTTAGCTTACTTTATACAGTAAATCTGCATTGTAATGCAAAAATATTTTCACACTTATATGACTCCACATATATTCTAGTATTAGAGCATATTATTTTGTATATAGCTAATGTTTGTCACAAAGTTCCAGAATTAAGTGATTTTGTATACATTTCTAAGGTGAAATCTTAGGCCTGTGTTTTATTTTATTAATGCATCCATCAAACTGTAGGTCTGCAGTTTCCTTTTAAATTATGGTAAACTACATAATATGAAGACTGAATTAAGGTATTATTTTGTTTTATAATCTTTTCGCTGTATTTAAATAAATAAACTGATTTACAGTTTTTGTGAACACATTTGCAAGAAAGCCGCACAAACCAGCAAAGCAGTTTAAAGAAAAAAGATCTACTGTAATACAAGTACAGCATCATTTGTATTATTAAGTATCTAATCTGCTCCCCTTTTGTCTTTATTTAACCCAGACTAAAAAAGTCATTATTATTTTTTAAATCACATCTAGTAAATGTAAAGTAACATCAGATAAACCCATTTGAAAACATGATTATTACTCTGAGCGGAAAAATCACGATCATCAGCATCTCACGTCTCCAAAAGCTTCAGTACAAACATTCACATCATGTTTGTGTAATGTTTTTGAGAAAGTCATATCAGCAATTCTGTGACTGTGATGTCAGCTATATTGAATGTTATGAATCAAATATGTCATAAACATGATTGTTCCTAAGGTTAGAGAATTAAACAATAATACACAGGAGGGCAGTGCTATATTGGCACTGGTGTATTGCGGTCGTAGATCAGTTTATAGCACGACCTGCAAGTGTATTATTGTGATTATACCACAGTTCCTTTATTACTGTTTATAGTTAAATTTTAAGATAAAACAGACAGGACAGAAAAAAAATATTTATCAACATTCCACGATGTAAAGCAGTTCCTCTGTCAGATACTCTGCTGTTAAAACATCAGACAATGAACATTAATCAGCCATAATAATTGAGGAACATCATTTAACAACAACTGCTTATTATGCAGACAATAAATACAGATATACTGGTATTGGGGTGTTTGATGGAGGAGGAGGTGGGGGGGTGCTAGGGTTGCTGTTAGGTTAGGTGTATGTGGCAGAGTGATACTTTAATAGGTTCAGTCAGAGTGCTGCTATGGTCAATATCAGCACTCCTAGAACTTCTCTCAGCCTATCAGATTGTGGGGTCTGAACTAACTGTGGAATTGTGATACTGAGGAGACGGAGTCAGGAAGTACTGTGTGATCCATGTTCTCTTTATTTAACTTACAGTTCTACTAAAGCACAAACTCAAGGAATTCACTAATAATAGTTGCTCTGGAAGTCCCACGTCTTATGAGGCTTGACTGAAACGTACACCACCAGTCTGGAGTCCACTGGAAACTAGAAACGCTGAGAAGGAGAGAACAGAGGAGATAATACTAGACCACTGACATGCAGGCTCACACAAACAATGTTCCACAAACAGATCTCGTCTCTGCTCCTTATAAGGTCTCTACTTAATTAAGTACAGGTGTGTCTTGTGCCTAGTACTCTGGTGACTGTGACCTCTGGTGGCCTGAGTCTGTTATTGCACGCGTCAGTGACGCATTTTCACCCCGTGCACTTGAACTCGATGCCTCACTGTCTGCTGCGGCCCTAACAGGAATAATTAATTTTATAATAAAGATGTGTCATAAACATGTCTGTTACTAAGGTTAAATAAGAAGTATGAACAAATCTAGAACCTTAAACTCACTCAGTCGTTCACTGACACACTGTTCACTGACACTGATTTCTAAGACTTGCATTTAAAATGAGGTTTCAGGTTTTATACTGCTCAGTTTTGTTTTTGGAGTTATTTCTTTTCTGTTTTAAATGCTATGACTCAGATTTGAAGCTTTAGCATAGCATGTTTGCTAGCATATCAACTAAACCATAAAAGCTAACTTCTCTAACTTTATTTTCTGTTATATTTAGTTGTCACAGAATTCTCATTAAAGGCAGAGAAGGTGATTTTGTATAAGCTTTAAGTGTTTAATCAGGCCCTTTACTGTGTGTTCAGTTAGCATTAGCTGCATTAGCTGTTTGTAAACATGATTGTGGTTCAGAGCAGATAATCTAATTGTCTTTTAAATAAAACCCACTGAGAATGAGTTCTTCTGCATTTTGGTACATATTAGTTTGGATATAGAGTAACAAAAAAGTAATAAGGAATGAGATTACTTTGTCCACAAAGTAATAAGTAATCCCAGTAATTTGTAATGGATTACTTTTTTTTTTAGTAATGATCCCAACCCTAATCTTTAAGACAGCACTTGCATTGCATTAGCACCAGGTGGTGCTGGATTTATTGTAAATTCTCTGACTTTACTCTCGTTGCCACCACAAGAGGCTGCTCAACAGACCAAAAAATATTCACTGAATCTCAAGGTGTGCTGAGGTTTGTCCTGTGTTTGGGATTAAATAATTGCACCAGTCAGACTCTCTGTACCATAGTTGACAGCATTATTCACCCTATTTTGCTCAACTTGCATGTTTAAAGCATGACGCATGTCCTAAGCACAGGCAATCTCCTCAACAAAAGACACCATAAAGCCTTCTCCAAACAAGGGTCCCCATAGTCGCTCCCCACTAAACCTCTGGCAGAAAAGTGGCGCCCTGACGCCAGTCTGCAGCCTCTGCAGTTCCAAACGAGGGTACAAGCTCCAGCTTAGATTGTCACCTTTTGATGCCTCTGCCAACAACAGAGGGGATTTGATGACCTACTCATTCAGCAAATGTGAATGAACTTCAGTGAGCTCCTCATTCAACGAGAGTCAGTGGTCATTGGTGAGGTAGGTTGCCGTTACTCCAACATTTTCATTGTGGTGCTAGAGTCACCACACACTTCAAACATCTGGATCATAATTTATTGTTTATATATTCTTGAAAGTATACTAACTACATTTTCTTTTGGCTGACATATTAGCATATTGTCAAGATTAAAGCCAATAAGAGTGTCTACATAGTAAAATATGGAAGTGTGGACATAACCACAAGCACATAACCATCACCATAATTTCTCACAAGGCACTACATTAACTATTTTATATTCATTTGTTCAATTGCCTTCAAAACTCATGATCATACTTGTTTAATATTTTCTTTAACTTTGACACAATTCTACGGTTTACTGGAGAAATTAGCAAAGCTAATGTTGATAATAAATAATCTAGGACTCTATAGTCACCTAAAACTCCTATAGTTTTTCACCTATTTGTTTATATAAAAAACGTAGCCAAAACTGCTCTCAAACTTCATTTAGGTGACTACTCCGTATGGTTTAGGACACATTGAACCAAATATGAGCATCCAACTGATAGAACAGATCAGTGCTTTTGACTGTTATTTTTAAAACAGTTGTCTAACTCTAACTTTATACATTCAAACCTTTTATCTGCTGCAATATTCAACTACACTGTGAGCTTTTGTTAACTTTAATTATCACAAAAACACCCGCAAACATTCAAGTATTGGACTGTTTGCTCTAGTTCAAAACTAAAAAAGCAAAATTTGGATCCCAAACATGTCTTGACTGATGAACTACATCTGGGCTTAGTGGAAAAATGTGTAAATTACACTTTATGTTAACCACAGTTTTAAGTCAATTGTGGGACAATTCTCTAATGTCTGTGTTCTTTCTGGTTTCCTTCCTTCCAGTCAGTCTTTCTCAGTCAGATCAGCCAGAATCACTTCATACTGCTCTCAGCATCAATCATTGTTTCTGTTTACTCTTTGTTTTCTTCTCTCTTTTCTGAGGAAATGGCCACTGAAGGTAAATTGACAGCTGGATTCTCCTGCAGTCCACACCAGACTAGCAGCTCACCTACATCTACTGCTGGCAATCAGCATTCATATATATGTACCTCTGCCAACCTCGGATCCTCATCATTACCCACCACCATCAGTTACACTGAAGTAGAATTGGACTGCTAGCAATGATCAGGCTGATGCTTCTAGGCTAATGCACTTTGACCCCAGATGGATGCAATTATCACTATTATTAGGGGTCTGAGCATGAAGTGCAAGGAACCATATTGTAATTGTTTCAATTTTTATTATTATTATTATTTTTCTTCTCTAATTAATATAATTATTGTTTTACACTACAGCACAATGTCAGACTGAACTGATGATGCAAATTTCTATTAGTAGTTTGTCCAGAGGAGGATGGATCCCCTTTGTGAGTCTTGGTTCCTCCCAAGGTTTCTTCCTCCAGCCTCGAGGGAGTTTTTCTTTGCCACTGTGCCTTTGGCTTACTCGCATCGTGTTTTGGGTTTTCATTCTAATTGTCTGATGTTAATTATGTAAAGCTGCTTTGTGACAACATCCATTGTAAAAAAAAAACACTGTATAAATACATTTTGATTTAATGATGTCCTAATGTCCCACTTCCTGCACTGCTCTTGTCTAGTCGTTATGTAAGGCATACCAGCCACCAAAGTGTACTGTACACCATTACACAAAATTAATGGACTAGGAATTGGTAAAGAACTTGAGAAGTTCCTTAGTTTCTGTTACAAAGTCTATTCATTTAGTATTACAGGACACCTCCCTCTTATACTCTGATTGCCACAAATTTAGGTAAGTTTATTTTTGTGCATACAAAGAAAACATGATGGGTAATTACAATTTAAAGTTTCCAGAGCATTGATCTACAATGTTTGTTTTTTACTGGATCTACTTAATAAGTATCCCATTGTATAAGATTAATAGACACCTGTCAGCCAATCAGAAAACTCAACTCATCTCTGGGGTATAATCTCATTTAAGGTTGTTGTTTTCAGCACCAGGAATGAATAATACTTCATTCACTGCCATCTGAACTGTTCTTAAAACTATGTCCCTTCTTTTTGGTTGGTTCATCACAACTTTTCAGCAGGCTGAGGAATCACATTGAGCTCCTTCGTGCTGGCAGGTTCTGGCTTACATGAATAAAAAATTTTAAAAATCAAATGTTTTTTTGTTTAAACACGTATGAGCAATGAATGCACAGAGAAATGTTTTTAATCCTTTGTTTGTACTTACTAGTTTTTAAGTGGAACTACGCATTACATTATCTGGTCACTAAAATGACTAATGACTACCTTGATGAAGTGCTCCGAGAAGCTAGTCACATCCCCGCAGAGATGTGTCCTAAGCCCCCTTCTGTACTCACTGTACACTCACGACTGTGTGGCCACATCTAGCTCTCACACTATCATCAAGTTTGCTGACGACACTGTCGTGATAGGTCTGATCTCCAACAATGATGAGAGGGTATACCTGAATGATATTAATCAACAACACGAGAGCTGGTTCCAGGATAATTCCACCTGGTGCCACATCCTCCACAATGTAAGTAAGACAAAAGAGCTGATTATGGACTGCAGCAGAAAGCAGGAGAGAGATTACAGAACTGTCTGGATAAACGAAGCTGCAGTAGAAAGTGTAGACAGTTTCAGATAACCTGGAGTTCACCTCTCGCAGGAGCTGTCATGGTCTTACCACATCAACTCTGTGGTGAAGAAGACCTTTCAGTGTCTCCACCACCTCAGGCACCTCAGGGAAATGCTACAGAACTTCTACAACCACACAGTCGAGAGTGTCCTCTCAAAGAACATCATGGCCTGGTTTGGAAACAGCACCCTGCAGGACAGATGGACTCTTCAGAGGGTGGTGCATTCAGCTGAGCAGAGCTCCCTGACCTGCAGACCATCTAGAGCAAGCATTGCTTGACCAAGGCCATACAGGTCCTGTTGGACATTAGCCACCCCGACAATGGACTCTTCTCTCTGCTGCTGTCAGAGAGGCATTTAAGCGCCGTGAAGGATAACACAGAGAGGTTGAGAAGGAGCTTCTACCTGCAGGCCATCCGAACTCTGAACTCTGGACAATAACACAGAGACACACACACTCCCCAGATACACATACACACATACACAGGGACAAATTCTGGGCCCTATGGACAAGCAGTGCCCAGGGCCCCTCTCCCCTATTATCAAATATTATTTTCTTTAATATTTAAAGGAAAATAAAATTCCAGACTCCTCAAGGGCCCTCGCCCCACTTGGGGCCCTGGTAACTCAGTCCCACTTTTCCCCCCACTACCATGCCCCTTCACATACACAGATTTTGTACTGAAATCTCAACTGAACTCTGGACAATAGCAACACACACACACACTTCCACTCTTCTAAACACACTCCACTCCACCACCCATGTTTACTATTTAACCATCCACATACATTTGTATAGTTGTATTTGTATAGTTATACATTATGTGCATGTTTTGCACATGAATCTCTCCTTCCTTCTCTGCCATATTATTATGTTGAGCATTGCACTGCATATTATAGTTCTTATTGTCCTTGAGTTTCCTTCCTAAACGCCTTCTTTTCCTAATGTGAATGAGCAGTCAGAAAAGCAGTTCACTGCCAGTTGTACTATGTATGATTGTGTATGGACAAATAAACTTTGATTTGATTTGAAATATAGAATTCATTATAAATAAAAGATTTTGCCCACTCATTTATGAATCTCTCTAAAGAATGGTTATGTATGTATGAGAGAATTCAAGTATTAATGTCTGTGTAACTACTACAAACCGGATTCCAAAAAAGTTGGGACACTAAACAAATTGTGAATAAAAACTGAATGCAATGATGTGGAGATGGCAAATGTCAATATTTTATTCGTCATAGAACATAGACGACAGATCAAAAGTTTCATCTGAGTAAATGTAACATTTTAAAGGAGAAATATGTTGATTCAAAATTTCACAGTGTCAACAAATCCCAAAAAAGTGGAGACAAGTAGCAATAAGTGGCTGGAAAAAAGAAATTGAGCATATAACGAACAGCTGGAAGACCAATTAACACTAATTGGGTCAATTGACAACATGA
>BRDA01004427.1:0-32500 GCA_036984385.1 Crenuchus spilurus
CCCCTGAGTCATCAGCCTCTGCTTCCTCAAAGGAAGACATGACAGAGGGATTTAGGAGATCCTCAAAGTATTCCTTCCACCATGCAACGATATCCCCAGTCTAGGTCAACAGCTCCCCACCTGCACTGTAAACAGTGTTGGTAGAGAGACGGTTTGCCAGAATTTCTTTGAGGCCGACCGATAGTCAGATTCAAAATGCCTAATTATGTGGCAACCAGAGTATAAGTGGGATTACTGTCTTGGTGTCTTATACAAAACAATGACTTGGCAGTGGATACTTCACTCTGTGTTGTGGAGTTTTTGGCCTCCAACTCATCCATTAACAAAGGGATTTCTTAGCAGCCATTACACCAGAGGTTTCTGGTTGGCTGGCAGGTGTTTCCTTGTTTTTAAAAAATCCTTACCATAATAACTTTGCTCTTTGTTTGGGAATATCAGTATCAGACACCTGTAAAAATAAACACAGTTTGTTGATCTAGCCATTGCTCTGACACTTAGTACTAAACATAGTGATTCAAACACAATGATTTTTACAGTCCTTCAATAAGAGAATGATGGAGGAGCTAGGGTGAAGTTATCTGACAAATAACAAGTAGTGACATGAAATAAAGAACAAATGAAATGCCACTGTGACAGATGCATATACCAGTTATGCAAGCAGAAATCTAACGAGTCCAGGTTTTAGCAAAGTAAAAGCAATGGTTCCTACAGCAGCTTTAACTCACAGTTACACAGTAAAAGCTGTCTATTCAAATCAAGGTATGAAATCAAAAGTAATTACATTGCTCTCTATTTATATATACTGCATTTTCCCAACTTTCATTAGAAAATAACTACCATAGGCAAACACATTCTGCATAGTGCTTTCACGTTATTACATAATCACCTGATTGAATCATTTTGAAAAAGATATTCATAATGATTTCCAATAGATGCTGTCCTTCACTGTCACATGATTACTGTGCAGGAAACAGAACTTGAATGTTATGTTGAAGTAAATACATGTAATGTTCAGATTTCATTAAAATATGATGAGTCTTATGAAAGCAGGTTTTCAGACTGCTAGCAAATAACAGTGAGGACAATCATCTCATCAGATCTGAATTAATAAACAAATCTGACTTGCCTGCAGTCAGAACATAGTCTAAATGTTGGTGTTACAACTTTATAGGGCAGCACTGAGTAAATCTTACTTGAGTTTAAGTTTAGTTTGGTCAGTTAGTTTAGTTTGGAGGTGTTGAATATAGAGAGACAGGAAGCAGGACAGCTGTACTTTTAATTTGGGCATGTACTTTAAAAGCTGCATACAGGTAAGAGAATTAGACAATTAAACAGTTAATTGCTTTTATTTATATTGGGATCAATTGCTAAAATGTCATAATCATCACAGCTCTATTTCTGATTAGAGTAAATATCTCTTGAGTATTGCTGTAAAATAGCTACCTGAACAAATGTGCAATTAATGTAATTTTTAGATGAATCCACTTCTTTGTACACATAAATACACAAAAGGTCTAAACGTGTGGTAACGGTGATATATGCGGGATAACAACCTGGAGATGTCCCTGTTATATGAAATGCTGGGTTTTGATTTTTGATACTTCACTCTGCTTTTGTGTTGTGAAGTTGTTAGCCTCTGTCTCATTCCATAATAAAGATACATTTCAGCGACCATTACCCCTTAGCCCAGAGGTTTCTGGTTGGCTGCCAGGTGTTTCTGTATAATGGATACATATGAAGAAGACCCAGTAAAATCAACACTTTATATCAATGCTCCAGAAACTATGAGTGGCATCCATATATCATGAGGGGTGGAGGAGGCAGATGCAGTGTGGGTCATACTTCTCTTTATTTACAGAACAGAAACTTGACTAGGAATAAACTGAACAAAACTATGGCTGTCGTTACTTAAAGACAACACACGATGACAGTACACAGGCAACAATACAATGACTGACATAGACATGAGGGAACATTTAAATCAAACATAATCAGACAAGAGATTGGGGAACAGGCTGTACAAGACACAGGTGCAGCCAATGACGAGACTTGACATGACATGCGGCAGACATGACTGGATGTCAACCAAGAGCACATGGACATGAGACTATGATGGGGATGAGGCAGTGAGGGGAAGGTTTCATACCATAACAACCAAAAAGCAAAACTAAACTAACAAGCAATCTAGGCTAGTCTACCATATATTATTATAGTCATTGTAAAAAGAAAGTAGTAATCTACCACTTCTTGAATTCTTTTTAGATTAGTTTACTCCTCATGCTACCTTTGCATACCTAAACCAAAATATGTGGAGGAAGCTCTGGAGTTCTTTGCTTCCAACTTGTCCATTTATTTCATATTACAGGGCACCTTGTTGGCTTACCCATATTCCTGCAACTGTCTGATGAACACAGAACACTAATGGGTTAGCTTAGAAGACCATTTTTTCTGTAAGATAAAAGGAAACATTAAGTAAATAGTCAATAACTCAATAACTAATTAATGTTTTCTTAACCAATTTTTTAAAACTCATTTAAACAATTTTGCTCTTAACCTAGATGTAGTCAATCAGTCAAGACACGTTTGGAGTAAAAATTTTGCTTTATTATTTATAACAAGCTGCAAGGCCAACATTGCTAACAAGTACTAAAAATCAATAGTCTTCTAAATAGCCCAGTTATTTCCATACAAATATCACATCTTAGATCAAAAAAGATCTCTAACATAGCCAGGTCTTTATTAAGGCCTCACAGACTAGTCAATGTGTTTAAAACTATGTTGAACAAAAACTCACTGTGTAGCTGAGAGGCTGCTATTGATTGCTATTGATCAGCCACTACGTTAGTTGTAGGTTTCCAATTTCTATCCTTATGTTGAAGCTACAGCCAGTTTAAGCCTCTCTCTGCAACCAGACCTAACTGTCTCACAATTACTCTCCTCTTCACTCCTCAGATGCCTATGGAACTCATCATCTTCCACAGGGACTTTGCAGTGAATCCTCTCTGCTGGATACAACCAGGTCTTCCAGCCTTTATGCCGGAGCTGTTTCCCTGCCAGACCAGATTTATCAACCACTTTCAGTCCATCAAGTAGTTGCTTTCTGATCTGTCACTCAGGCTAGTGTTGAACCACTTGCCAAGGCACTTTACTGGTATGTTAACAATGGATGGTATGTCCTCATTCTGGATATGGAGAGCGTGTGGTGACTTTTCCATTCTTGCTGACATGGCATCTCAACAGCTTTAAACTTCATCTTGGTCCATGTTACTATGTCACTCAGCACTGACATCCAATATGAGGTCATTCATGAACCATCACATTAGAGGTAGGAAGGTTCTGGTGATGGTGTTCAGCCTCTTGTTTCTCTCTGAGCTGTCTTGATGTTCATAATCACTCCCATCACAAACAACACAATAAAGAAGGTACAGCCTGTCTCAACACTCTTCGTCATTATATGAATGAATCTCACCATGAATCTCAAGTTAATTCCATCAAGGTAGGATATAATGATGATAATCAGGGTATAAAGCACTGATACACATAGTGAGTAGTGAGTGAAGACATACTGTAAGACGCAGTAAGTCATATTACATCCTAAACCACTAGTCCTGAGACTTCAATGAGATCTGGGTGCACTTTGAGCTGGATGAGAAACTACTGGGTGACTATTGTGTTCTTGTGTTTGTTAGCAATATTAGCATTGCGTTTCCACTTTGAAATAAAAGAAGTAAACATGGCTTGGCCTATTGACCATGTCTGGGATAAGTTGATGCTTCAGTGTTTTATTCAACCCTGTCTAATCTACACTGTATACATGAGACCAGAGTTGAAAAGTGAAAAGATCTGCAGAGGTTTTGTATGAATATTGTTTTAGTATGGATTTTAAGAGAAGACTTTGTGCCATTATGCTAGAAGAGTGTGTGCAGTGGTTTCTGTATAAGATTTCATTTTATTCATAGCCTTTTGTCTTATCTTTCAAACTATTTAGTCATAGACGTCTGTTGACAGTACTTACAGCATTTCCTTTCCAGTTACAGCGAAAAGAATTGAAACAAAAAAGAATGCCACAAAAAACACTCCGGAAACGTGGTTCAGCTCTTATCTTGATATATTAAAATGTGGCCGAAATGGCACAATTTAAGGAAATTGAAGCAGACCTTCTGTTATGAAGCATGACTTCCTCTCAGCTAATTGCAAGGAAATAAAGGTCAGAGCATATTTAGATGTCTAGGCTTTGGCTTTACTCAGATAGGCTACAAAGCGACTTTATCTGTTTAGACTTACATTCCAGCTCATCGGAGATAATAACATCAGTGAGTCATTAGAGGAAAACAGAAAAGCTAGACGTGTCTTTGTTTATTGACTGAGCTCTGTTCAGCCTATTTGGGCCAATGCACACAGAACCTTGATTTCACCCTCACACCCCCATGCCCCACTGCCAAAGCGACCGCTGCGCTTTCTGTCAGGTGATGTCCAAAGGCAAGTAGTTGCTTGTTTTTTCACCAGCAAAGTTATCCGACAGGCAACAAGTAGTGGCATGAAATTAAGCACAAAGGAAATGCCACTGTGACCACAGATATGTTTACCAGTCACGCAAGCATAAAAGTAGATTCCCACATGAGTAAGTCCAGATTTGAACAAAGCAAAAGCAGCAATAACAAGCAGAAGCCCAGCAAATGCTGGCTGTTGAACTCAATGTGCAAAAAAATTAATTACATAGCTCTCTCTTTATTTCTTTCATCCCTTCTGTATAGGGCTGTCATTGTTATGACAATCACCTGATCATGACTATTTTAGATAATCATTATTATTTAGCACAGACTTTTTTTAAGTCACATAATTATACATTCTGCAACAAACAGAACTTACATTTTCATCATTTATTTCAAAAAGGTAAACTCATATTTTATATACATTACATGTAAAGTGACAGTATCAACATTAAATAAAAAAAAACAGACTTGAAATTTGTCACTTTATGTGTAAGAAATATAAAATGAGTTTACCTTTCTGAATTAAATTATGAACACAAATGAACTTTTTCACCATATTCTAATATTTGGAAAGCACTAGTACATGTAAATGAAAAAAAATTAAAGCATAATTGGTCTCATGTAAACACATACACAGACAGAATATCATGACCCTCACTGGTTTGGAATGAACTCTGCCCTGGATATCGCAGATGTCATGTTACAGGATTTACTACATGTATAAATAAGGATGCACACCAGTCAGTTGTAGCAGAGTGTAAAACCATCATCATGGACAACAGATGTGATTTGACTGATGTCCAGAAGGGCATGATAAAACGGTACTGAGTGAAAGGTGGTTTTTCATCTTGGAAAGTCCTAGAGCCACCATTGGTCGACGGTTTGAGCCAAGGATGGTTATTAGGTAGCTGGGCATAATATTTTGATATGACTCTGTATTCAAACTGAAAGTGTTTAGAGGGCAGCACTGAGTAATGCTTATTTGAACTCAAGCTTTGTATGTAGTCAGTTTGGAGTTGCTGAGTATGAACAGACAGGAAACAAGACAGCTTGTCAGTTAATTTGGCCACTTTAGGCTTGTATGCACTTAAAAGCTACAAAGAGTTAACAGAATAAGACAGTTAAACCAATCATCCTTGAAAAATCATGTATAATTGTTATTATATACATGGTTATTAATTTTCAGTCAAAAATTTAGCATTGTTACAGTCCCATTTTTGCAATAAACTATTCCATGGTATTACAATATAACAATTACTGTAAAACTTGTTTATATGAAACAAATTGACTTTCATACAGATGACGGAAATGTCTTTACTACATCAAAAAGGATGCATTGAATGAGTCCAGCTAAATAATATATATATTCATAATATTATTACAGTTATTACCAAAATAAAAATAACAAAATGTGTTGATGTAATTTATTCTATTTGTCCATTACTTCTAAGTCAAGTATATTTAATTCAACACTTATTTATTGCAAGAATTATTGTAGTAATTCTTTCTACTTTGCAACAATTTATCACAGTTATGTACTATCTGCATCTCATCTGTAAACTGGCCATTGTCCAGAGAGGTCCAACTGGCAGGTAGGATTCAACCAAGACCTGCTAGTTCATATGTTACTCATAACCATAGAGTTGGAGGAAAGGGCTTACAACTGCATAGCGGATGCTTAGGTTGACCTGTAGTCTTGAAAAATGACCCAAAATCGGTAGACATTTAATAATACCACCAGAAAGTTCTTGATAGCAAAAAAGACCAGCATTTGGTGGACGATGCCAAAATGAATCATGACTGTCAGTCGAACCACAAGAAACGGGCCGTCCTGAATGAAGAGGGTTTCCACTACAGTCCAAAAGTCTGTCCTGTGTCTGTTAAAGAAAGACTCGCCCTGGTTCTCAGACTCATCATCTGCTTTGGAATTAACCACTGGGGACAGAAAAATGGACACCAAAAGTAGTTTAATAACAAGCAGTAAACAAAAGCACACAAAATTAGTCAAATAAAAAGAATGCGGATTAGTTTTACCAGGAAAGATTGTGTAATGTTATTTCTAAGTGATTTGACTGGATGAGTCCTAGAGTATCTATATAATTTCAACAGATAATCTGAATGTTCATGACATTACTTATCCTCTGATCATAAGATGTAATTTAACTCTGGACTCAGCACTCCAACCAATGTGATAAAACTGAAATTCCACAAAACACTCATATAACGCTGCCTAAAAATTAAACATACCCCGGAAACCTTAAAGGGTCTACATTACAAATATATACAGGTTGAACTGAAATATATTTGTCAATGTTTTGTTGTTCTGCCCATTAATGCAATCTGCCATTCATATGAAATCACCATGGTAATTCAGCATGCCAGCGGCTGAGAAAATGCCCTTTTGGTCATTATAAACAAAGAGCGTTCATTTGAACAAAGACCTCTCACCTGAGTGTTCACACCTATTTCATGAGTATCCAATGTAGGAATGAGTGATTCGGTAAAACACGTCAACTCACATTTCTGAAGTTTTAGAAATAAACCACATAAAATTTCTAAAAACTGTAATGACCAGTGTGAAGCAGACACCTCTGTTTAGTTCTGAGGTCAAATGTCTTGGCTAGAGATGTTTAGAGTGCTTTTTTCACAATATATCAGCACATCTGAAAATAGGTTTTTGGAAAGTCTAAGTTTTGAGCAGATTTAATCAGAATATAGATTTATGACACTCTGTGACCCTGTTGCATCCCTGGCCACGCCCCCTGCCTCATCTATGTCTCTGTCATGTTAGTGCCATGTGCTTCTTTGTGCAATGTGCTCTTCTTTATGTTAATGTCTTTATGACTCCAGAGGGTTAAGGAAACTCCATCTGATTAAATTTTCAATCCAGAATGTAATGCAGAGTCATTAAGAACCACAATGACCGAGTCATTGAGTCTGAGTAACATGATTCACTGATCTATATCAAGTCTGAAGTTCCATTTAAATTTAAATTCAAACTCATGGGCCAGACTAAGGTACTGACAGTGAACTGTAAGTTTGAATTCCGGTCATGCTGCTTGACACTGACAGCCAAGCAGGAGTGAACAAAACTGATCATGCTCTCCCTGGGTGGGTAGATAGTGATCTCTCCACATCACTACTATCATGCAGGCTGATGTGTCTGCCAGCAGATCAATCAGGTCTACAAAGGAATTCCATTGTCCAATTTTTCAGAGTCTTCCTTAAAATCTCTGTAGGGAGCTAATCTGAATGCACACAACATCAATAATACACATCATGGTCATGTCTATTGCTGTAATTGTTATCACATCGGCATCCATTACCGAAAGAGCTCCAAGTTCAACTATGACAGATAATTAATTCTGCAGTTATTCCTGTCAAATTTCAAAAATGTATGGACATTATGGATTCATACTGGATTAAAATCAAGAAACTGGTCACATTATTACAGAGTTAGCACAACCAGGACTTTTTAGTTTTCATTACATACAGCACCACATCAAAAAATATAATATTGTGAAAAAAGATTTGTGTTCATAATTTATTTCAAAAAGGTAAACTGACATTTTATATTCATTACATGTAAATTGATATATTTCAAGCTTTTTTTTCTTTCTGTTGATCAGTATGACTTTGAGCTCATTAAAATCAGAAACCCAGAATCTCAGATCACTAGAACATTTAATTTGGAGTTTAAGTAAATTAATATTCAAACAGTATCAACATTAAAACAAAACAAGGTTTTAAATTACTTTACCAGTAATGAATATAAAATATAGACAGTTTACTTTTATTAATTAAATTATGAACACAAATTTTACAATATTCTAATTTTGGAGATGCAATAGTATACTATAATGTCACACACTACATACAATATTATTATTGTTGTTAATACAGTATACTTCATAACACATCAGTATTTATGGTGTACATACCTGAAAGGTGAAAGGGGAACTGCAACATACTCCACGTCCAGACAAAGAGAATAATGTACACCAAATGTGGGCTTTTATCTCTGGGAATGTGAAAATCCAAATGTTACTACAGAAAAAGCTCCAACTTGAATCACATACAGAAGAATGATGGAAATGAAAAATTGAAAAATAGCCAATGAACAGGCAGACTGAGGCATACCAGAGGGATGGCAGGTGACCTTTAGTGTAGTAAAACCCAATGTATGAATTTCTCCCATTCTAAATAACACTTGCATTACTTTTAGGTTAAAAAGTCTCATATTTATTGGAGCTCCCCTCATACTAATATACCACATTAATGTTCTTTGTATGAAATGACAAGGCAACCAGTATATGGCCAAAAACATCAGGAACATTGGGAATTATTTGCAGAAAAAGTCTGCATAAATCAGTGCATGAAATGTGTCAAATTCATTTGACTGGGTGCTACAAAGAGTGATATGGGCCAATGTGATGGTATTAAACCATGTACTTAATTCTCTTTTGAGTTATTTCCTTAAACCTTATAAGCCAGTTCCTGACTCTCATACATGCATAATGTGTATATTAGTCTGATAGTTACTGAATACTGTAGTATTTACTGAATAGAAAGCCTTGGATTCAAGGTATTAGTTATTGTCATCACATATGGTTGAGAGCATGGAAGCCTATATGACAGCATGTTAAGAAAAAACACAAAGTGACTGTGAAGCTCACTTGATGTCAGAGAGGGTCTCGCTGGTGAACTCCAGGATGTCAGCAGCTGTGCCCACAAAGATGAGTAGCAGCTGGGACAGCTCATCCCGGGTTACACCTGCTCCAATGGGCATGAGCCACTTCCCAATGATCAACAAGATGAGCAGAATCTGGTGCAAAGCCAGGATCCAGTCTTTATGACACACAGATGACAAGAGCTTTGCAGAGTCCTGAAAAAACTATCATAGAACAACAAAAATTGTCATACATCATCTTTTCAAATCATAAATCACATTAAATGTGTATAAACTATCTAATGAAAATAGTCAAAAGTCCGAATAATACAACCAGTCAATTTTTTAAAGACCCCTCAGTTTTTTTTTCAATGTACACTTTAAACATACAATGAGATGGCATTTTATGGTAAAATTAGAACATAAACTATAAATACAAAAAAATGTGCAAATAACGTTAATTTTTCTTCACTTTTTAATCGCCACACTTCCACTTTATTTCTTGGTATGGCTTTGAAGCATTGCTTGTTTGCATTCAGACAAGAAAACTTTGCATTTCTAGTGACCTCTAGTGGATGTTTTTTAGACTATCATACCTCTACCAATTGGTAGACATGGCACAATCACACTGTGTTAAGTTCAACATCTTCTTCAAGAAGATATAGTGACTGAAATGTGCTCTACCAAATGGTTGAGCAAAATATTAAAGGGTTAAACGTGGTGACTTTTACTAAACTACAAAAAACTAAAAGTACATGAAGTTATTTTAACTTATAATGTATGTATGTCTGGTGTTTCCAATTAGTTTAGTTTTTTAAAAAACTTAACTGGAGTTGACTACATCTTATATGAGAGTCTAACAGTCAACAAGTAAGAATAAGAACATCTGTGTGGCTCTGAGACCAGTATATGTTTTATTGAAGGGTGGGGGCCTGAAATGTTCATTTACAAGTAAACCACATCTACAGACATTGGCTAAATTCAGGGTAAAAAAGAGGATAAATAAACATTGTTGCAGTGGCTTACAAAAGACCCTCAGAGTTACAGGATGGCATGCAAAGGCTAGACTCAATGTCTAGACTGGCCTGTGGAAAATGACTGTTAAGTGAAGGCGAAAAACATTGAATGAAGACAATCTTAAAAGTACCTGAAACGTTTCAGTTGTATTGGTAGAATTTGTCCTCCAGTTATTAATCATATCTTTGATGCTGTCAGGTGAATCAAGTTTACGGCACTGAAATAAATGCAAAAGGTCAAAATTAACTCAATTACACTGCACTTAATAGATAATAGCTGCTTTTACTGTGTCCTATATAAGTGTATGATACCTTGGCATCACTTATTTTTTTGCTCTGGTGATGCAGCTCAAGAATCCAAATGGTTGGTATAATACTGATGAGGAAGAGAAATATTGCAGGAGAGAACCTGTAGGTGATCAAGTTACAATCAGGTTGGCTTTCGTTCATTCATTAATTCATACATATAAACCAACAGCTTTTAAAGCTTCACATAGTGACCTTTTCACAAAACCTGTGTTCATTGGCTTTGCTGAAACACTGAAGAAACTCTTTTACAGTAATCAGAGAAAATTAAACTCTCATAACTCTCTATAAACACCATAATGTAAAAAAGTTATGTATTCAAGCTTTAAATGGTCTTCGATACACAATACTGTGCAAAAATTCTAGACAACTAAGAACATTTGATTAAAAAATATATTTATCTGTAATCAGTATATTTGTCTTTATATATTATCAAATACACTAATATTAGAATAAATACACATTTTGTTAACATAATAAGCAGCAATACGATGTATGTCATTGTGTTGGCTTAACACAGTCCAAATCTCTCCTCCTAGTAAGTTCAGTTTAATATGTATGATCATCCAGTGTCTGTTTTGGTTACTCAGAACAAGTGGGCTACTGATGGAATATAAAAAAATCAATGCAATGTCTGAAGAGAATCATTATCATTACCTCTGTAACCAAACTTACAGCTAGGAAATTCAGGATTTGTGTACTTTTTCACTGTATTTATATTTATTGATTTATTAGCAAACACACTTGTTGCCAATATAAATAATTGTAAATACTGAGTGTTGGGACTTGTGCACATCACTCTACAATGCTACATCAATATAATTAATAATATAATATATATAATATAAGTATTAAAGTTAAACTGACATATTTTATGTTTATTACATGTAAAATGACATTTTAAACCTGTTGATCAGTTAGCTCCTGAAAATCAGAAATCTACAATCTCAAATTATTACAGTATTTCATCTGGAGTAAATGACTATTCAACATTCAACATTTTTTTAAAAGTCTGAGATATGTCACTTTATGGGTAATGAGATATGAGTTTGAGAAACATATGACACAAATGAACGCTGATTTTTGGAGATGCACTAGTCTAAGACTATAGAAGCACTAGACTTGGCTGTTCTTATACAAAAACCTTTATGGTATTAAAATGATCTGTCACATGTAAACACTGACCTCAAAGTACAAAAATAAATACTACTCACCACTTATAATCCTTCCCTTTTCTCCTCCTCAAAGTTAAAATTAGTTCCACCACGAGCGGTAGATACAGAATGGTCAGAAACCAGTAGAAATTATTATTCTTCACCCATGTCACTCTCCACACGCCTATGAGAGAGATTAATATGAATAGTGCTCTAGTGACCACAGCACAGATTAACCTTTTGAGCATTGCGAGCTGACTGGCCACACACTCCACAAAGCTATGAAATACTCTGTAGTGAAAGAGGTACAGATGTGACCTCTCTGGTCCAGCTGCAAGCAGGATGATGTGCCATTTGACACCTTTCCTACGTCTTTAGACGTACTGCCAAAGATTAGCCCCCTTCCTGAGAATCCAAACAGAAACACGCCCACTGTTCCGCTTGATCTGAAGGCAGGACTTCAAAGCTGAGTGAAGAGTGTTGATAATGAATACACAAGCCATCATGGAAGTCAATGATGGGTTTGGATCAGCCTTCTTCAT
Source organism: Crenuchus spilurus (assembly GCA_036984385.1). NCBI lineage: Eukaryota > Metazoa > Chordata > Actinopteri > Characiformes > Crenuchidae > Crenuchus > Crenuchus spilurus. The sequence goes on from BRDA01004427.1 coordinate 12,181, forward strand.
CATAAAAGTGAGTTAATAGATATGAAAAGAGCTGAAATTCATTTAAATCCTCTAGAATGTATTCAAGAAGAAAATAGATGGTCACAAACCTCCAAACAAAGCTGAATTACTTGGGTTTTTGCTTCAGGGGTGATCCAACAGTAATGGAAAGACTAATCAAGCTTATTCCAAAAATTGGCTAGTTGAGTAAGACGACGTTGCCGGTTTCCGGTTTATGGTCGGTTTATGGCACTTAAACAGGGGTAAGCAGTAGACGTGTGGACTCGAGTCACATGACTTGGACTCGAGTCCGACTTGAGTCACCAAATTGATGACTTGTGACTTGACTCACATCACTAAAGACTTGCGACTTGACTTAGACTCTACCTTTACTGACTTGGACTTGGAATTGGACTTGAGATTTGAGACTTGAAAAGACTTTAAAACCCCATTTGAACATAATAAATAAGTAAAACTGAATCACTTAACGACCATTTTGTATTAAATGGTGCTGTAACGTTTGTCACAACCCGATTCGTTCACCCTGCCAGATTTGTACCACGCATGTGCATAAACACGTCATTCCGGATAAAGTTTTACGAATTGCATTGAATCAGAGTCGTTTTTGGTGAAGGATGAGAACTTTTCCACTTTATCGTTTTATTACATTTATGTTTAATTGTTTATTAAAAAGAAGTCATTTACGTTTTCCGCACTTTGCAGGATTACTCACTACAGGGTGGATTTACATAGACGATGGGGAGCAGATGTGGGTTAGCAACAGCAGGGTTGCCAGGTCCCCAAAAATCTCCATCCCGATGTCAGACATAAAGCGCCCTATACAACCTGACACCAGCCTAAAATCTAGAGCATCCAATTACAGATATTATTATGTTGTATAATCTGTTATCCGATTTATAGTCTTCTTCTTCTTCTTCTTCTTCTTCCTCTTCTTCTTCCCCCGGATTTTTGTCCCGCTTCTTGTCCCGCAGTTTTCGAGATATCGACACCGTTCCAACTTCAAATTGTTCGGTCCGATTGCGTGATCCAGGCTTGTATACAGAATTTTGATTGATTGACTTCCATTCATTTTCACATACATTCAAGCCACAGAGTTTCTGTGTCTCAACAGCCACCAAAATTTATGTACTCCATCAGAGCAGGTAACGGAGCTCTAGTCCAGAGCCATACTGACCCACACTCCTCTTTTTGTCTTCTTTTCATCCCTTGTTCGTCCCACTGGCTTCCATTCATTTTCACATAAACTCAAGCCAAAAAGTGTATGTCCCAACAGCCACAAAATTTGATGTACTCCATCAGGGCTGGTAACAGAGCTCTAGTGCAGAGCCATACTGACCCACACTTCTCTTTTTGTCATCTTTTCATCCCTTGTTCCCCCCATTCACTCCCATTCATTTTCACATACAGACATGGCAACCACCTCAGATACCATAGCAATACCTTAGCAACCACCTTGGATACCATAGTAACACCTTAGCAACCACCTCAGATACCATAGCAAAAGCTTAGCAACCACCATGGATACCATAGCAACAGCTTAGCAACCACCTCAGATACCATAGCAACAGCTTAGCAACCACCATGGATACCATAGCAACACCTTAGCAACCACCTCAGATACCATAACAACACCTTAACAACCACCATGGATACAATAGCAACACCTTAGCAACCACCTCAGATACCATAGCAACACATTAGTAACCAACATGGATACCATAGCAACAGCTTATCAACCACCTCAGATACCATAGCAACACCTTAGCAACCACCTCAGATACCATAGCAACACCTTAGCAACCAACATGGATACCATAGCAACAGCTTATCAACCACCTCAAAAACCATAGCAACACCTTAGCAACCACATCAGATATCATAGCAACACCTTAGCAACCACCTCAGATACCATAGCACCACCTAAGCAACCACCAGGGATACCATAGTAACAGCTTAGCAACCACCATGAATACCATAGCAACACCTTAGCAACCACTTACCAACCACTTAGCAACACCATAGCAACTACCACAGATACCACATCATCACCTTACAAACCAACTGGAATACCTTAGCATGTGAGCCATGTTAGCAATGTGCAACATCCTGCGTTTCCTTCAGGAAATGCACTTTTCTAGTTGTAATATAAATTTGTTTTTTTCTGCATTTTTCGTGGTATGAAAACATTTGATCTTTTTAATTATTTTGAGCAATTGTCATTTTCTGTAAATACATTCTCTAAGTAATAATGTTTTTATTAAGAATTTGAAAACTTCAGTATTTACAGAATAAAGCAAAACAAATGTCTTCACTAGTTGTACTAGTGCACCTCTAAAAATGACAATATTATGAAATAAATCTTCTGTGTTCATAATTTTATCCAGTCTTATATTCTTCTGTTCACTACACATAAAGTGACATATTTCAAACATTTTTGTTTTAATGCTAATATTGTGTGAATTTACTCAAACTAATTTAATTCAGAAAGATAAACGGGGATATATTTTATATTCTATATAGTAATGTACTCAGAATTTATATGAAATATCCTAATAATTTAACAAAAAAGGCTTGAAATATGTCACTTTACGTGTAATACTAAATGCCATTTTTAAAACAATTTTTATGACAGCTAAATTAATACAAAATATGACATTTTATCTAAAAAAGAAAAACCCAAAAACAAACTAAAGTCGAGTTCAGGAAGGCATTCCCGGACGTGTCGTCATCATTTGTGGCTCCGCCTCCCGTTACCTGGGCAGCCGTAATCTCCAACATGTCTAGAAGCAGCAGAGGGAGAGTGAAGGGAATGTCAACAGAAAGCTCAAAGACCGTCTCTGATAACATGGAGTTTTCTCCAAGTGTATGTATGCTTAGTTTAACTGAATTTTCAACAACACATGACATGTTTTGTTTACATATGAACAGAACAAATACGTAAACGCTTAACGTAACAACAGCAATAACAACATCTCAGATACAGATCTACTGCTGAGAACACTAATACAAACACAGCTTTATTTAGACATTGTTTAATTTAATACAATAATTACAGTCGAACACCAAACGTCTGTCAGACATTTTTGGTGTCTGACAAGTATAGGCTAGTGAACTTTTCCATTAATTCCCTTTAGGTCTGTCAGTAAAGTGACAGAAGTTGTCTTTATGAAGCTGGTTTAATAGCCTACATGAAGCACCTAGGTTATGTTTCCTTATGTCGATATAATAGCACCTAGATTAGGTTTCCTTATGTCAATTTTTAATTTGCCTTTGTATTGCAGTTTTGTTCTTTTGGATAATTTAACAACCCTTTTTAAAAATTATTTTATGGAAAAATTTTTCCTCCCAATATAGTGGTAGCTAATCGACCCACCCTTCCATTAGGACTGTTCCAGTCACTTGTAATGTCTCTAGGAGGGTGAAGACCAGCACACGCCTCTTCTGATGTACAGTGGGGAAAAAAAGTATTTAGTCAGTCATCCATTGTGCAAGTTCTCCCACTTAAAAAGATGAGAGAGGCCTGTAATTGACATCATAGGTAGACCTCAACTATGAGAGACAAAATTAGAAAAACAAATTCAGAAAATCACATTGTCTGATTTTTAAATAATTTATTTGCAATTATTGGTGGAAAATAAGTATTTGGTCAATAAAAGTTCATCTCAATACTTTGTTATTTATCCTTTGTTGGCAATGACAGAGGTCAAACATTTTCTGTAAGTCTTCACAAGGTTGGCACATACCGTTGCTGGTATGATTGCGCATTCCTCCATGCAGATCTCCTCTAGAGCAGTGATGTTTTGGGGCTGTCGGCGGGCAACATGGACTTTCAACTCCCTCCAAAGGTTTTCTATGCGGTTGAGATCTGGAGACTGGCTAGGCCACTCTGGACCTTGAAATGCTTCTTATGAAGCCATTCCTTTGTTGCCCTGGCAGTGTGCTTGGGAACATTGTCATGCTGAAAGACCCAGCCACGTTTCATCTTCAGTGCCTTTGCTGATGGAAGGAGGTTTGCACTCAAAATCTCACAATACATGGCCCCATTCATTCTTTCATGTACACGGACCAGTCGTCCTGGTCCCTTTGCAAAGAAACAGCCCCAAAGCATGATGTTGCCACGCCCATGCTTCACAGTTGGTATGGTGTTCTTTGGTTGCAACTCAGCATTCACTCTCCTCCAAACACGACGAGTTGTGTTTGTACCAAACAGTTCTACTTTGGTTTCATCTGACCATATGACATTCTCCCAATACTCTTCCGGAACATCCAAATGCTCTCTAGCAAACTTCAGATGTCCCTGGATATGTACTGGTTTAAGCAGGGGGACACATCTGGCACTGCAAGATCTGAGTCCCTGGCGGCGTAGTGTGTTATTGACGGTAGCCTTTGTAACGTTGGTCCCAGCTTTCTGCAGGTCATTCACTAGGTCCCCCCGTGTGGTTCTGGAATTTGTGCTCACCGTTCTTGTTATCATTTCAACCCCACGGGCTGAGATCTTGCGTGGAGCCCCTGATCGACGGAGATTAGCAGTGGTCTTGTAGGTCTTCCATTTTCTGATTATTGCTCCCACAGTAGATTTCTTCACACCAAGCTGCTTGCCTATTGCAAATTCAGTCTTCCCAGCCTGGTGCAGGTCTACAATTTTGTTTCTGGTGTTCTTCGACAGCTCTTTGGTCTTCATCATAGTGGAGTTTGGAGTGTGACTGTTTGAGGTTGTGGGCAGGTGTCTTTTATACTGTTAACAAGTTCAAACAGGTGCCATTAATACAGGTAATGAGTGGAGGACAGAGGAGCCTCTTAAAGAAGAAGTTACAGGTCTGTGACAGCCAGAAATCTTGCTTGTTTGTAGGTGACCAAATACTTATTTTCCACCATTATTTGCAAATAAATTCTTTAAAAATCAGACAATGTGATCTTCTGAATTTTTTTTTCTCATTTTGTCTCTCATAGTTGAGGTCTACCTTTTGTGTCAATTACAGGCCTCTCTCATCTTTTTAAGTGGGACAGCTTGCACAATTCGTGACTGACTAAATACTTTTTTTCCCCACTGTATGTGAAGTCAGACTCACCTCTTTTCAAACTGCTGCTGGTACATTGTCTCTGGGCAGCCAATGCACTCGTGAAAGTGCAGGATCCCCAGCTCTGATGGATCGGCTGGCAGGCACCTGAGCAAGTGGATATTACATGGTAGTAGTGATGTGGAGAGAGCGCCATCTACCCACTCAGCGAGATTTCAAGCAGCATGACCTTGATTCGAACTCACAATCCTCTGGTCATAGTGTCAGTACCTTAGTCAACTGAGGTACTTGGGGACCAACTGATGCCAGTTTTAATGGGCTATGACAACTATGGTTGAACTGAAAGTGACACATTGACCAATGTGCTTGCAATTTGACCTATGCATGTAACCCATCTGTGCAGTGAAATACACACACACACACACACACACACACACACACACACACACTAGTGAACTAGCGGGCATTGAGCACACTTGCCCAGAGTGGTGGTGGTCCCCTTTGCCTGAGAGCAGTGGGGCGGTTAGGTGCCTTGCTTCGGGTCTTGTCAGTGAATTTATACTGGCAAACTTCTAGTCACAAGACTGGCTGCTTAACCACAAGCCCATAGCTGCCCCAAGTGATGATTTCATGATGCATGATTGCATGATGGTATTACCATGGTACATTTAAATATACCATGGCATTTAACTCTACTATACCATCATATTATTATACACTTACTACAGATACCATAATGCTTTCAAAATTGTGATTTTATGTAATGATGCCTTCATTACATATTTTGTGTTTAGACCTACATGGTAGTGCATTTAACTTCACCTCAATGTATTGATGGTTTCATTGGTGAAATATACTTACTGCTTTTTTAAATAGTTTTTAATACTTTTAGTACTAATGTATTGGTCTTTTGCATATTTAATTACATATTAATTTAATGAATTTTATGATGCCAGAATTAGTATAGTTAAAGAGCATTTACAAATGTCTTTACATTGATGGCCCACATTTTAAAACTAAAATTTAATCAGGTGAAATCAATGGTCACTAATTACACAGATACTCTCTTAAACTACTCAGACTGCATCTAGATCATAATTAGGGTCTCAGACTAGATGATGTGGTTTGTGACTTACTGTGAGCTTTACAAAATAACAAAAATGTGTATATCTAAATGCATCCACCATCCTAGACAGACAACCAGAAAAGTAAAGCTATCTCAAATAAGTTTTAGTAAAAAGACTCATGAATGTGGAGGAATCTGATCCAAGATCAGTCTTCTGTCAGCCCTGCTGCTGTCTGAATTGACTGCTTTTAATGATGAGGTTATATTCAGTATTATAGTTCACAGTAAAGCATACAATGTTGTAAACCACAATAATTTTAGAGCTTCATGGTCTACAGAAGCTACATTTTGACACCAATCAGTCTTGGTTGGCTATGCCTGGGGTAAGTGGAAAACTATATATTTGATTTCTGGGTGAACCATTTTGGGTGATTTCATACACAGCAGCATTGTCGATTTGTGGATTATAGTGATTTACATTAGCTAATCATAATCATTTATCATAACTTGAAAAGATCATACAGTGCCTTCCATAATTATTGGCACCCCTAGTTAAAATGTGTTAAAAGCCTTAAAATAAATTAATTTTTTATTGCAGAAGAATAATCTCACTCTGAATGCCAACAAGCTGTTTGGGAGGCATGCATGAATAAAGCCTTTTCTCAGTTATACTCATAAGCGTAAATGGGTGGAGTTTTAACTCTGGGATTTTAACTGGGACTGCGTGCTTTGGTCAGATGAGACCAAAATAGAGCTTTTGGGTAACAAACACTGTAAACATAACACTAAGGATGAGTATGCAGAAAAACACCTCATGCCCACTATTAAGTATGGCGGAGGATCAGTGATGCTGTGGGCCTGTTTCTCCTCCACAGGACCTAGGAACCTTGTAAGGATACATGGGATCATGAAATCAGAATCTGGTGGCCTCTGCCCAAAAGCTGAAGATGGATCATCACTGGGTCTTTCAGCAAGATAATGACCTTAAACATGTGGCCAAATCTACTCTAAAATGGTTCACAAGGCACAAAATCAAGCTCCTCTTATGGACATCTCAGTCCCCAGACCTCAACCCAATAGAAAACCAGTGGGGAGAGTGCATAGGAGAAGACCCAGGACTCTGGATGATTTAGAGAGGTTGTGCAAAGAGGAATTGTCAAAGATCCCTCTTTCTGTATTCTCCCATCTTATGAAGAGTTATGAGAAGATTAAGTGCTGTTTTTTTGACAAAAGGAGTAAAAGTACTAAAACCAGGGGTGCCAATAATTGTGGTACACATGATTTCATTCAAAAGATTTATTTCTTAATGTGTGATTTTTTTCCCCGCCAAATAAAGGCACTTGAATTAAAGCTTAGATTTTTCTCTTTTTTTGCATTGTTGTCTGATATTATATTAAAAAAAGAATTTATTAGAAGCCAAAGAACACTTCTTAACCAGGGGTGCCAATAATTATGGAGGGCACTGTATATTGTGACCTATTTTGGCATGTAGCAATAATTCAACATATATTTATTTTACAGTATTTCAAGTTTAGTGGTAGCCTCCTTTGATAATAATGATTCAGAGAAAAGCAAGCATTAAAACGGAACTAATGTAGATCATCCCTTTTAGGCTACAGGGTTTATATTAATGAGCTACCATGTGGAACAGTGTTCTATATCAACCTAATTCTGCAAAATGCATTTGATTATAGCACTTAAACCAGCACAATCTGGAAAAGGGCAGAAAAGATTGAGATGGAACTCAATGGAAATAAGAACGAAAGTGGCGTGTTGAAATGGATAGAAAGCAAATACATCCTTTAAACAAATTAAATATGTTCATTATTATTATCCATCCATTCAAATATAATGAAATGTTTGATGCTGTACAAAGAATTTGATAAAGCAGTGTTAGTATGCTAGATCCTGTAAACTTAAAATACTTAATCTCACTTTTGCAAACTTGTGTAACTTTACATGAAAAACTTTTAGAGTTTCAGCCTATAATATCAAAAAGAAAATGTTATTCACAATTTACATTTAGGAGGGTTGTAGTATCTTAGTATTTATCTAGTATATCTATTATATAGTAATTAGAAAATAATTATTCTAGTCATTTGATATTCTGGATTTCTGATGTTCATGGATTATAAACCATACTGATCAACAGCAAAGCAAAAATACTTTGAAATGCAATTTTGCTTGAACAAAATTAAAATTCTAAAAACAAACAAACTTTTTCACAATATTCAATTTGTTTTATGTAGCACAGTTTTCTGTATGTAGTTTTTTTTTTTTTTTTTTGTAGCAACCCCTCACGTATGTATAAGAAGTGTCCCAGTTTGGGTCATTTAGTCTAATGTAGTGTGTTTTTTATGAAATTGCTATGTTTGTTATTTTGAGGACTTTTTGTTATTGTAGTAATTAGGCTTAATAATGTCTGTTGCTCTTGCTTTGTATTCAAGGAACACAAAACTGTTGAGATGTTCCCTCAGTGGGCACTTCTACAACAGGACCAAATAATTGTGTTGTTGGGCCTCTCTGTGGACCAAATCCAGCTGTAAGTCTTGCCAATTACAACTACAAGACTGAATGTTTGTAATGTTAGGCTAGTTTGAACATTAGGCTATTTCTTCATTCATCCATTGTTTTTTTTTTACCACATTGTTAAGTTAGAACACACTGAGGATGTAATTATACACTTGTATTTTCTTTCTCCTTTAGGCAGTTTGAAGATATACTTGGTTTAAAGAAACATCAGACATGTTTGAAGGAAGCAGCAGTGTTAGATTACTTTGTTGCAGGATTTTGGTGGGCCAAGGAGATGAACTTCACATATCAGCAAATCTCATTTATGATGGCCATTTTACAATTGTTACTGGACAACATTAAAGGTATGTTCTTAGTAGTGTGGACCCCCAAAATAAGTTTGATTTATTAGAAAGTTTGTTAACAATGACTGTAGGGTGTCATTTATAAGGCTATATGACACCTACTATGGCAGGCCATTTTAACATTTAATCCGATTCACCACACTTACATTCCAGATATCTGAAATTGATTTATGACTAGACATATTGGTAAATTAAGATATCTCTAATTATATTTTGACTACACAAAATACCTATTTTAGATATCTCTAATTACATTCTGACTAGTCGAAATGACGTCAGATTTACCATTGATTTGTATGGCGCCTTCAATTCAAGATATCTTCAATGAATTACTGACTATCTGAAACTCACATTTCAGATATCTACAAATAAATTGACTAGTCATAAAGTTAATTCAAGATATCTTGTTTTTTATTTTGACTAGTCATAATTCTAATTAAAGATATCTTAAATGACACCATAAATAAAGAGTTTAAAAAGCAAATAATGACTAGGCAAAACAAAATTTAAGATATCTAGAATTGTAATTTTGACTAGTCAAAATTCTATTTAAGATATCTCCAAATGAATTAGAGATATCTTGAATTAGAACTCTTTTCTATTTAAGATATCTTAAATTAACATTCTGACTAGTCAGAATGACGTTTGAGATATCTTGAATTATTGTTCTTACTAGTCAGAATGTAATTGCAGATATATTAAATTACCATTCTGGATAGTCAAAATGTAGTTTTTCCTAGTCATAATTACGTTTGAGATATCTTAAATGTAATTACGGATAGTCAGAAAAACGGATTAAATGTTAAAACAGCCTGCCATACACCTACATAAGTTTTGCTTGACAACTGACATAAACATTTTGAAAAGCTTATTCCAATAGGTGCTATTTATTGATGTGTTAATTGATTATTCTTACTGTCAAAGACCACCTTATCAGTTGATACTGATTGTAATAAGGCTGTATAAATGTTTATATAATTTCTGTCATCATGAAAAGTGTGTGTAGTCATATGAACAATGCAATATTTTTTGAAGCTGTTTTTGTAGTGAATCACAGTTTCAATGAGGATGTAAGCTCAAGGTTACTTGAGAACATTGCACCTGGTTTGCTCTGTTTCAGACAAGCAGATGGGCTTTGCTGAGAATTTCAGTGTGTTTACCCAGAATTTGCTCACCAGCAGAAAACCACTACACACGGACGTTAATCCATTATTTGATTTGGATCAAATCAAATCCATTACAGATTACTTCAAGAGCAGGTAATGTTGTTGTCTTAATTTCACATTGTTTTATATAGCATCACCCTGAATATGTAATTATTTCTAAATGATGTGTTGACATGGTGAATATAAATGAGATCATTCTTTTTTCTGTTCTCACACTATTAACCACTGTGAGATAGTCACTCTTATAGACAACCAGCAGCAACCAAATTGAATCCCTTTTATATCCTCTGTAATTAATGCAATGCATAATTCATAAACCAGTGGATTGTGGAACACATTTAGGCTTCTGTGGTGCATAACAAGTTGCACAGACATTGTGAGTATTGAAAAAGTCAAAAATAGGGAAAAATATACACAGTGAATGTTGAAATGATCAGGAAAAATGAATAGATTTTTCTGCTCGCTTGAAAGCACCAGGAACATGATTTTCTTTGGGCCTTCGCCTGAAACCCTCATTAGTGTCTGCTTCTTATTGGGTCATTCCTGCAGTCTCTTAATGCTTTCATTATGCTGTGTAAAAAGGCCTGTTTGCTGCAGTAAGATGTTGAATATAGATGAGTTTAACAACACAAGCCATTGCTGTGCTTGACTTTCTCTTAGCACCATTAATCTTTTATATCTGATGTGCTGCAGGCTACACAGTTTGACTTTTAAAAGGACTTTTTGTTTAGTTTGGGTAATTTGTTTGTTTCTTCTACTGCAGTAGTTTTGGTAGTCCATTTTTATGGACATAATACATGTGGAATTCCTACGTTGACTGACATCAACCTAGAATATCCTTCATATGCTTCATAAGAATCACTAACAAAACATAACATTTACAATGTATTGCAGTGATATTAAACTCTGTAACATTGATGTCTCTAATTGTATAATTTCCAAATAAATGAACATCAAAGACTACATTCACTGATGCTAATTCAGCATTTTGTACATAAGGGTGTTGTTTGTAGAGAATCTGCAAACTTTACTTTAGAATTAAGAAATTCAAGATGTGTACTTTTGCACTCAGGTACAAGAGAAATAAATAAACAGTTTTTACTCTGGACATTAGGCTTTCATACTACTAAGTTGAGGAGATTCTTCTATTGCTAGTCAATTCCTGTTCGTTTTAATGATTTTTATAATTAATTAATTAATTAATGTTCATATGCCCATTAATGACTACACCATGGTATCACATGCCACCAAAAATGGGAAACTTAATTTGTTAATAGGCCCATTTTGGCCCAAAACAAAATTATATATATATAATTTTTTTCTTTTTTTTCTTTTTTTTTTTTCTTTTCTTTGAAAAGCAACTGTTTTGTTTTCTTTTTTAGAAAATTTAAATGCCGTTTGGGGTGAATAAAGAGCAAATAGTGCTTTTTATACTGAAACTCTGGCCAGTAGAAAGTGTTGTAAATGTGCTAGTGTGGTTCAATGTACATTCAGCCCACTGTATTAAACTCACTCATACAAATTCGTCCAAAAATCAACTATTGACCCATTTGACTGTAAAGAAATTAGAATCAGTCATGAAAATTGTAGTTTGAGTGTAAGTGTGTTTGAACTTTATAGTTAATATCTTATTTGAGTAATATTTTGACAGAGTATATTATACTTAAGTTTATCTGCACTATACCTCTTACAGAGACTGAGTGTTATAGACAAGTCTTATAAATACTTTGAGTTCTGCCTCATGGCGGACAAGAGATAATCTTTAACTTTATGAGTTAACATAACACAAGAAGATGAGATCACCATAAAGGCCAACTATGTCAATGATTGCATACTTTATGACTTTATGACTTGATAGCATGATAAAAAATATACTTTACAATATTAATGCTAAATAACACAACAGGGCATCTTTAGTAATAAATTCAGTAGTAGGACAGAAGCATATAAACTTTAATTGCACTGAGTGAGTGCTTGTATAAATATACCATCTGTCTATACTATAGCACTGTATGTAGTGTCAGTTGCTTGATTTACTATTATTAATTTATTAATTTATTAGCAATATAGGGTACATTTAGTATAGGGTACGTTTTAATTAAAGTGTTCATCAGTTAACAGTTCTAATCTAAGCCTATATTTTGTAATGGTTATGAAAATACTTTAGCGCACTTTAGATGAGCCTCACTTTTTTTTTAAATCAGCCTATTTATAAAATGATGTGAAATAAATATTTTTAAATGGTATAAAGCCTGCCATCTAGTGGTCAGAAAGAGACCATACTAGTAAACTCGTTCTCAAAAGCCAAGCTCTATATATTCAGTGAGGCAGCTTCTACCTGCACACAGCAGAGGGCCTACTTTGTCCTTTTAACAGTTCAAACACTTAAATGCATTATGCCTGTGTGTTTAACAGTGTGATGTGATTCAGTCTTTTCCAGCACTACAAACTGTACCAGCTCCTTTTCACTCACCAAAGAGATGAGAGGCTCCTCAGAATGGAGGTGATTATGACTACAATGTGTTTACAGCATATGCTGTCATATGTAAAAGGCTGGACACAATAACCAAGTCAAAGTTATTTTTTTTAAATCTTGTAGTGCAGTTTACATTTTATGTTTTGTTATTTATATGTTAAATTCAGCAAACATTTACATGTGGTTGTATTTTCACTGATCAGCTATAACATTAATACCTCTCACAGATAATGCTGTTTACTTTGTAATAGTAGTGCATGTGAAGGTCTGGAATATATTAGATAGTAAGAGAACATTTTGAGTCTTGTAGAAAATGTGTTGAATGCTGGAGGAAAACATGCAGACCTGAGCCACTTTAACAGGGGCCAAATACGTATGACTGGGTCTCTGAAGTGGCATGTATTGTGAGATGCTTCGTCGTCATTGGACAAAGCTCCAAATTCCAATTTTGGTTGGACATACAGGATCAACATATAACATATCTCTAGTAGCAAATTGGCTTTAAAGTTATGACAGATGTATGTACATGCACATGAGTTTGTCTGTGGGTGAATTTACAAAATTGCCATAATACAAATCAGATTTATTTTCTCTGTGTTAAGATGATATGTCATCTGATTTCAGTATAGCTTTGGTGCTGATATTTTTAAAGCCAATTAGAATAATTGACATAATATTACAGTATAAATACTCTACTACTCTGATTCAGGAAAGAAATCTAATCATTTCTGCCCATGCTTTATCATCACACTTGTATGAGGAAGTGTCTGGTGAAGACAGAAACCTAAATAAAGTTACTGAGAAGGGCAGTGACCTATGAGAAGAGAGGCCTTCCTTTCCTGTGTTTGTTCCCGTTGATACGCTATCTCTCAACTACAGTCAAACACAGCTCACTTGCAAAGACTTTTTTTTTTTTACCTCAGTTGCCATGGACTGCCTTTGATGACAAATCATTGCGAAAATAGTGCCTCACTACAAAGATAGCAGCATGGTTCTATCATTTCAAACAAAAAAGGCAAGCTTGTGATTAACTAACTTGCATCACATTTTTGAGCTTTTGGGTGATGCATAGTGAAACATGGTTGCTCCTGTGGTTTGATCTTATCATCATTTTAATTGCTTTGCTCCAAACTGTTATTGAAGCTGACTAACATATTGCGTGTTTTTTCTTTCACATTTCAGGACACAGATACGCTAAACTGTTGTAATTGCACCCGGCAGAAATGCAGAGGGTGACTCACCGGCCATACATAATGGCTTGTTCAAATTCATTTATCGTCATTTTAATCACCGTGCAAACATTCAGGAATCAGACCGTTTTAAAGGCGCGAGCTATTTAGCCACCGGTTACTTCTAAAATAAGATAACCCAGATGCTGTTGCAAATTAAAGCAACAGTAATTTGCCTTCCCATCTTCCTGTATTGGATCCTGCCCCTTGTCTCCCTCACTTTTCCATTTTGCAGGTGTTGAACAGCATTAATGAGAGCCATCATCTCTCTCTGTTTGAAATTCAGCTCGAGCTGAGCCCAGCCTGCCTCTCAGCTGATTTGCTCATCCATTATTAACATGTAATGATTATGTTCCATACAACACTTTCAAAATGTCAGACAGTAGGAAAAGCATATTGCTAATATTTTTTAGTCCAAGTGGCCATTAATATTCATGCTCATGGTGTACAGTGCCTATCTGTCTCGGAAACATAAAGTGGAATCTCTTAAAATGAGGAAAGCTCATTACATCAGAAACACATAGTGTCGGAAGACACGCGGCAGATTTGTTTAGTGCCTGAACGGTGCTTTAAGCTGCTGCAAGCAAATAATGATATTTGCTGTTGAGCATCCTGCAGTGAAGCAGGGGGTGTGGAGGGGGGGATCAGAAACCAAATCTAGGTCAAGCACTGCACCACAAATATAATGGGTCCCGAATGTCATATAACACAAGCATTTTTTATTTGTTTTGATGGAGAGTTCAAAGCACTGTTTGAATATTAATGTCTTCGCCACTCACCATCCTTTGTATTGGAAACATTTTAGTGAACCAAGATGTTTAACAAATTACACAAAAGCAAAACAGGACAATGAATTGCAGCAAGCTTTCTATTTTTGCTGCCATTAAAACGATGCCATTGACGTTTAATTCGTTTATCGCGGGAGATGAAAAAGCATGAATCATGTCAGTGGGAATAATGTGAAGCAATAGAGTAATGAAGGCACATTGTTCTTCTCCCTCTCCCTCCATTTGACATTGTAATTATCCCCAGTATGTAAACCATAGAGCCTTTGTTTTTCTTATTGAGCTGAGTTTGGGTTCTGGGTAAAGGGCTTGCTGCCAAGTGAACTGTAAAAGCGTTCCAGCTAAATGACGAGAAAATTTAACTCCAAGCCCTAATGCGAGACTAAATCTCTTCCAGTACCCTTGAAGAAGCGAGTATTAACTTTCTAGAAAACAAACCTGCTTATATTTTATTTGAGTAAACCAGGTAGGATTTTCCATGGTTTGTGGACATGTTTGTGAACATGTGATTGATTTGTGATATATGAAAATTAGTTAATTCTATAGTCATGGGATCTTCAAATCCAGGCCTGTGTCCAACACCCCTGATTCAGTTCATCTGTTAATTGAAGTTTGAGTAGATGTGTCTGAATTAGTCACCATACATCCACAAAAAGATTTGAAGATCAGTGTACAGGAGGCAGGGGTGCCCAAATGATGCTGATGTAATCAATAATACAGATTTTTTTTTTAATAAGAAAATTTTGTAGTAATAATGATTGTAAATACACCAATTTCTTCATTTTTCATTGCTCAATAAATCAGGCATGAACAGACAGGTCATGTGCTATTATTGACATGTTCAGTGATTGTGTGCGTTGCTGCAGAGAAGCATCGAGGTGGTTAATTCAGATGATTTTGCTGCTCCTCTGGAGGAGGGTATACCAGCTGAAGTGTACTTCCGTTACATAGCTCCCTCCCCAGCCACACCACCCCCACAGGTAAAAATATTTCATATTTACAGCTAAACAAATGTAAAGATCAAGATTTTTTTATACTAGGACTATAAAAAATTGTGTATCATTATGTTTGATTTTCAAAAACACAGTATCGACTATTAATACTATTAAGTTTAGTGCTGTGATGTTACGGGAACTGTGATAAATGCAACTGCAGATCCTGTAGTTCAGAATATTTTTGAATGCATAAAAACTTTTACTCACATTTTATGCATACAATGTTGTTTTTATACTATGACTTTAAAATTAAATTTGAAAAGCACAATATATTGCCTTGCATACAGTTCACAATATTACAGTATATTGAATCATAACCCCTGTATCATGATACATATCACATTGCCAGGTTCATGCTGATGCACATCCCACAAACCACAACAGCCCAGATATCACTGAAAAAGTAAATCATTTACTCATCAGTATGTTTCAAAGGTGTACATTATTCCAATGTGAATTCTGTTGAATTATGCTGGTATAATTAATCCATGTGGAACGACATACATTTTTGGATTGAGCAATTTCAGTGCATCCTCTTTCTATGTGCAAGCCTCAATACACTGGTTCAAACAGCCATGTTGTTCTTGTACTACATAGTTCACTATTGGGCTTGTGATATGAGCAGTTAGCAAGAAAATGTGTTTCACATGTGAATCATTTTGAAGAGGAAACATGAATCTGGTTCCAAGTATGAGTAACATTTTTCCTTTTCGCTCACACTGCACCGCAATCCAGCTGGAAAACACAGGCCGTCCTCCGTAGTGAGGGAGGAGAGTGACTGTACTTCACAAACAATCCGCTCTCTGTCCTCAGGCCAAAATTCCACTCAAAATCCCCTTTATTTTTCTCAAAAGCACACTTTGATATATGAAAGCATGTTTCATGTTTATAAATGTTGTGTTTAAGAATAGTACACAGCTAATAGACAATGTACACATACTGATCCCAAAACAACAGTGTAGTACACCTGAAGCTAAACCTCCTAAAAAATGTGCTGTTCTGTGTTCTTTGACATGTAGTTCAAAGCAAGGCCACATGTAGGCGCTTTGCCTCCTTTAATAGCTTCCTTATGGGCAGAAAAGTCATTCTTGTGTTTGTCATTGCTGTACTTTTCTGTATTATTGTCTTGGGTGTAGATTTTTATAGTTAACCAATCTCAACTGAAGAGTTACTCCATAAACACTGTATTACACAGCATTGTCACAAGCATCCCTAATATGAGCGGTTAATATATTCACTAGAATAACTAGATAATTTGGGTAACTAGAGTGTAGAAGCCTGCCAAGGTAAGATGCTCCCCTTATTTTCTCTCCTGATCAAGTGACTGGGGACAAACTTAATCTCAGAACATTGTGAATGTTTATGGCAAGTAATAAATAATAATCCTGATAAATAATCTTGGTAAATAATGAGAAATATTCCTGAAATCTTTTATGGATGAACAAGCTCCTTGGACTTTAGATGTAATTAATTCCTCCATAAATATATACTTAAAGTCTTATACCAGATATTACAGAATGAACATTTTAGGTGTATTCTGCACTGGTCAGCTGAGTGCTAGTTTATAGCTGTTATTAACATGAATATGTATGTATATAATATAATTAAAATGTTTTATATATACACAGTTCAGGGCAAAATGAAACAACTGCTGTAAATGATCAGTTTTTCCTAGTTTCAGCACGTATAGGTATGTTTGAGTAAAAAAGAACAGCTATAGCTACTTTCTTCCAAATTCCCAAAAAATATCATCATTTAGAGTGTTTGTTTACAGAAAATGACAAATTAAAATAACTAAATAAAAAAGATGCTAAATAAGTTCATATTTACTTTTAAACACAATATTAATGGTTTAACTCTTTTGGGGGAAAAAACATGAAATGTGACTTGTGAATGTGAAAAAGTTATGCCATATTAAATATTATATGCTTCATTTTTTCCAATGTTTAAAATTCAGAAAAAAAATATCCAGTGTGCAGTAAAAAAGTGAAGAAAATATTTTGTGCTGTAGAGGTAGTGTGCCAACATATAATTTTTCTAGGGGTGTCCAAATCTTTATACATATCATGAAACTAGGATTACGATATAATATATTGTGATACTGTAAGCAAGGATATATACTGTGATTTTTTAAATGTAATTTCAGGAAATCTATCCTTACACTACTTGTTGTTATCCTTGCTCTTTATGCACTGAAGTCCTACCACACTCCTTGAATCAATTAGTGGTATTATGTACTGTAGAGGGAGAAATACTCAAATCCCTTCCAATCTTTCTTTGAAGAACATTGTTTCTAAACATTTCAATTATTTTCTCATGCATTTGTTCACAAACTGCAGATCGTCTATCCATCTTTGCTCCTCAAAGACTTGTTTGTGGACAGCACTTTTGTACTAAATCATGATTACAATCACCTGTTGACATCACCTGTTTGAAATTACATTATTATTGATTTTTTTTAACCTTACAACTTTTTTGGAATGCTTTGCAAACCTGAAATGCACTAATAGATGTACAGTATATTAACAAATGAAATGAAATTGACTAGGCAAAGCATTAAATATTTTGGACACATACCCTCTGCAATGGAAAAAGTCAATAAAGTTTTTTTATTTGTATTTTTCATTCTGTCCCAGCTTTTTCTGAGTTGAGGTTGTATGTGTATTTTAATGTGGTTCAGTCCTTTCAGAGTTTTGATGAATGTCTAGAGAAGAATGAAGAAGCACCCAGTGCAAGTATTCCAGAGGGAAACAAAGACTTCAGCATGGAAGATGTGCGAGAAGTGCTTGGGGAACTTACCAAAGAGATGCTAGAAAAGCTGCAGGTACACACTACTGCAAAAGGAAGCCCGCCCAAAACATGTGCAGTTGTCACTGACCAATCAGTAGTCAGCATGCATAATAAGTATAAGGTTAAAACCATTGTCAGTTTTTCTATACATTCTAAAATGTATGCCGTAAGATAAACCATAAGATATTAGTTGTGAAGGGGCAAGCCCAAAGGGGAAGCTGCCGGCTGTAGACAGATGATATGGCTGAGGATATCAGGCCAGAGCTCATACCTTCTCATAGACCTCCTCCCACCTAGTGATTATACCAAAAAATGTAATATTAAAGCTTGAGTAATGATCTTCATCTTAATATCATTGGTATTCTCTGCATAACATGGACTATGTTAGACAGCTCCTGGCAGATATTCTGATTAATTTTACAGCAGACTTAAGGTGGAATCAAATTACTGGGTGTGCTGTGGTTGCACAAAACAGCCCCAGCAGATTGCTCAAGTGTGTCATTCATAGTGTAAGTTTTTACAAGGCAAACATTTGGTTTCAAACAGTATCATAGATATAAAATGGATTTTCATCTTATTGGGATTAGTCATTGTAGAGTCACTCAAATCCACTGCTGTGGTGCATGAAGACCTTTTCTATCCCTCTAATAATGTATATCATATGGTAGGCACATGTTTAAATGATCTGTTGTAAGATCGGTGCTATTTCCATCAATTCTCTCGAGCTTATCCCACTTTAATGTCTGTGGAAGGTCAATTACATATTACACTTAAAGCCAAATATAGCCTTGTGCAAAAACGACTGGTAAGAAGTCTCGGCCAGCTCAAGTAGATCACATTGACTGGCTGCTGTGTATTTCTTTTGTTTGTTTTTGTTTTTCCCCCTTTCTCATTTGTGGCTTCTCTCCTGGGAGCACATTAAGTCATTGAGTAGTATGCTTAGTATCAGTTAGCTCCAGCTAGTTTGAAGTGTATGATTTTGATGTGGATTAAATCTGGCAATAGAACCGCTCTTCTTTCTCTGTTGAGCGAAGCTTAATAACATCCGTTTTTTTCTCCCTCTCTGGGATATTTTAGTTGCGAAAGTTCCCAGGAGTGTCATAACTCATGTGGATCTCATCATACCTTATATGGTAGAAACTCTGAAAAAGGCAAATGCTGGAAATACTGTGGGTGACTTCCCAACCATATTGTTACCATTCCAGATGTGCACTGGAGGCATTTAATAGGCCTGTGTGTACAATGAGTATCAGGGAAAGGAAACTTCACTCCCCCTATTAAAGATTAGATCCCTAGTTTTTAACGTTTCCTTGTGGTAGACTTGTTTGTAAACTGTGAATACAAGTATGCAGTGTGTACTGGTTTTACACTGTGTTGAATCAGTGACCTCAATGTTCACGACTGCATGTCACCAAAGTGTTTATCCCATGACTTCAGGCTGCTGGTTTTGGAAGGTTTATGAATGTACGCTTTCTTGTGTGTCCCACAGGCAGACTTCACAGAGAAGCTGCAAATTCAAGAGGAGTTCTACACCTCCAGGTTAGACAGCCTTAAGAGAGTGGCATCCAAATAGCACTGATGAAGACCTGGAAGGAGATTTTCTACCTGTTGTTTATTTAGTAATGTCAACCAACCCACCTTCTTTCATTTAGAGAGCAATAGGATGAAGCATTATGAAACACACATACATTCCTGAGGACTTACACAGTCAACAAGAATATGATCTTGATTGACTGAGAATGTTGTTTTTTTCTCCTTTAACATACATTTGAATTGTGTCAGCTCCTGTAGTGTTGACTGTAGATGTGAATACATTTCTTACAGAAAGAAATTCATTCTTAAATAGCCAAGGTAAAACGCTGGGCTAGAATATCCTTTAGCAGCTCGCAAGCAAACGGAATATCTAATTGAGTGGTTTG